>JAIFGZ020000276.1:0-173765 GCA_019925245.2 Oryza australiensis
GTCTCTTAGCATTATGCACTCTTTCTTCTCAGAGAAAACGCTTCTATCACCTCCAAGCCATACAAGGTATCCCACGATGACGCGCCGCGTCGCCCGCCAAGAAGCCCGTGGCGGGATTAAGATCCAAGGCGACCCGATCGGGAAGCGAGCGGCGCGAGTGAAGACTCGAACAAGCGTGCAAGCAAAAGGAGGCTGATTATCGAGGACTCGGATGACGACGTCCCGGCTCCTCCCACCGAGACCCCACCTTTAAGACGATCGCCGCGAACGGCGCCGAAGATCCGCCCGGTCATCCAGGTATGCTCGAAACCGAAGTCCGTACTCTTTCGTTGAAAACTTTCCTTTGTCTTTACCTCTCGTTGTGTTTACTTTCCGGGAGGCCCCGGGACATAGATCCTGCCGGGGAGTGAAGGACCAACCCCGGCCCGCCGCTCCCGAGGCGCCAAGGCCGCAGAGCCAAAGCCCCAGAGCCCACAACCAAGTGCGAGCGCTCCGGAAACAAACTTCGCCCCGAAGAAGGATGCCTCCGAGGAAGGAGCCCCGACCGCCGGCGGGATATCCCGACCGAAACCGGCCGCGGCCGGAAACCCGAGGCCGCGGCTCAAGCGCCCCGACCGGGGTCACTCGGCGCGGAGCCGAAGAAGGAGGCCAGCCGGCCGCTCCGCCTAAGGAAGCGGCCGCCGAAACCGGTGAGATTTGTTTCAAGTACTCTTTCGCTCTTTCGCTTGAATCTTTCATGTCTTCATTTGTCCTTCTTGTTTGCCACCACGTTGGAGGAGATTCCCGGTTGCATCCTTCCGAAACCGGGTTCCCCGATTAGGATCGAATGGCGGGACTCGGAAGGCGAGAGGCGTGGCATCATCCTGGACCGGCAAGCCGAGAAAGATGAAAGGGATGCCCTTGTCGAGAGCCCGAACGAGGCAACTCGTGCGCTCAACGTAAGCCTTCGTCTTTCTCTTAAATTGTATTATCATTGTCTTCCAGCTTGGTTACTCTTTCGCTTTCGGCGCAGAAGGAATATTGCCGCTCCATGGCAAAATCCGAGGTGCTTGGAGAAGCCGGTTCCCTACCCGAACTCCTTAGAGGACGTTCGGCACATGAAGGCCACTCGGGAGGAGGCCGCGTCAAGGGAGGTGGCTTTAAGGAGGGAGATCGCAGAGCTTTGGGAAGCAAATCTCGACCTCCGAGGATCAATCGGGAGTAAGCCCGTCTCGTCCATTTTCTTTACAATTCTCATGTTAATCTCGGTTGTTGACGGTCTTCTCTTGTAGAAAACTCTTCCGAGGTCCATTCACTTCAAGTCCAGTGGAGGGTCGCCTCGACAAAGCCGAGATATAAGCCGAGTTTGAAGGTAATCTTCTTTGGAGTAAAACTTCTTGCATTGCCTCGTTTCCGAGTGCCTTGAATGACCCGTAGCTTTTGGCAGCTTACAAGGTAAAGACCCGAGCCCAATATGACGTCTTGCTTGGGCGGGTCAGACGAAGCGACGAGATTCGGAAGAGGTCGCCAATGCCGCTACGCCGATCTTGCTGTCCTTATTCGATCAAGGAGTCGGGGCATTCGTTGGAGCCGGTGGAAATATTCGACAAGCCGCGGGCGGCTCCCGACCGATATCCGGCCAATATCACCGAAGCGGCAAGCATGGGGCTGGTCTCGCTCTGCACGTACAAGTCCTTTACCCCGAGTGGACATCCACTCTGGCCGGGAAAGGCTTTGCGACTTAACGACGGACGAGCGTGCCTTGGACATGCTAAGTGAGGCGCAGGAGGCGGCGAAGAAAATATCCCTTGATGTAGTAAACAATTTAAAGATTTGATTTGTCTTTCTGACTTTGTCTTGTAAATGTCGCATGACCATAATGCTCTGAAGCAGAAATTGTGATATATTTAGTTTATTTATGTCAATGACTTGATCCGAGTTTTTGTGTGAAATTTCTTAAGTAGTTTTCGTCTGACTGTCACCAAGCCTAGGCTCGATTAGGTCATCGGAGAACTCTCAGTCCTTAGACACTGAACTCGAATCGAAGATCATTAAACAATGATAAACCAAATCATGCATAGAAGTTGATGAGGAAAACTTAAGCTTTATTGACATATGTACAGCCCCCGACTGCTAACTCAAGAAATCATCTTGCTTGAGGTTGGCAGTCAAGGAAAACATGAAGCCTTAGCCGAATTAGGCATAAAATCATCGAAGATGCTCGATGTTCCAGAGTTCTCCACCATAGACCCGTCTTCGCGCTTTAGCGGTATGCACCGGCCGGTCACTTCAGCGATTATGTATGGTCCTTCCCATAAGGGAGATAACTTGTGTCGATCTTTGGTGGTTTGGATCTTCCGCAGACCTGTGTCGCCAACAATGAAAGCTCGTGCTCGCACGTTGCGACCGTGGTATCTTTCGAGCCCTTGAAGGTATTTGGCCGACTAGATGAGGGCCGCCTCACGGGCCTCTTCCAATCGGGTGAGGTCATCCACTCGGCGTGGTCGTAGCGTTCATCGTTGAAGCCGCGAACCCGGAGGGACTCATATTCCATCTCGTTTGGCAACATGGCTTCGCGCCATAGACCAAAAAGAAAGGAGTTTGGCCGGTAGCCCGACCGGGTGTGGTTCGCAATGACCATAAAACCGAGGGCGTTCTTGGACCCACTTGCCGCGTAAGGGTTTAGGCGGTCGAAAACGCGGCCTTGATGCCTTGGAGGACCATGCCGTTGGCTCGCTCGACTTGTCCGTTGCTTTTGGGGTGAGCTATTGATGCGTAGCAGATCTTGATTCCGAAGTCTTTGCAGAATTCCTTGAAGATGCCTCCCGTGAATTCAGTCCCGTTGTCAGTTATGATTCTGTTTGGGACGCCGAAGCGGTGCACGATGTTGAGGAAAAAGTCTCGTGCCTTGTCTGCAGTAATTGTGGCGACCGGCTTGGCTTCAATCCACTTGAAGGACTTGTCGATTGCGACGAAGAGGTGTGTGAATCCTCCCGGAGCTTTTCCGAAAGGGCCAACCATGTCCACCCCCATACCGCGAACGGCCAGAAAGTGGGATTGTTTGAAGCTCCGGGCCGGGACATGGCTTTGTCGGGCGAAAACCGGCAGCCTTCGCAGTTCCTACGACTTTATCCGCGTCGGCGACCGCGGTAAGCCGAAGAAACCTTGCCTCGTAGGCTTTGCCGACTAGAGTGCGTGCCGCCGCGTGGCTTCCGCATATGCCCGAGTGGATATCTTGGAGTAGCTACTTCCCTTCTTCGGGTGTGATGCACCTAATTAGAATTCGGAGGGGCTTCTCTTGTATAGATCGGAGTCAACCATGACGTATGCTTGGCAACGACGCCGGACGCGTTCGCTTAATCCCGGTCATCCGCGGCTCTTGCTGGGTTAAGAATTTGATGAGCGGCATCCTCTAGTCGATATCGGTCATGGCGACTTCGTTCGTGGTTTGTTCGGTGAGAGTTGTCTTTGCCGTGATGGTTGGTTCGTAGAGATGTTCGACAAAGACGTCTCGTTGGGGCAGCTTCACGCTTAGATCCGAGCCGTGCCGCTCATCGGCAGGCTTCGTTGTTATGTCTCAGACATGAGAGAGTTCGAGCCCATCAAACTTGTCCTCAAGCTTGCGGACCTCTTGCCGGTAGGCCTCCATAGTGTCGTTTAAGCAAGACCAGTCTTTCATCACTTGATTGACGACCAGCTGGGAGTCGCTTTCACAATAAGCCGTCGTATCCGAGTGAGACTGCGAGGCGCATCCATGTAGAAGAGCTTCGTACTCGGCAACGTTGTGTGAGGCGGAGAAGTGGAGGTGAAGGACATATCTTAGCCTTTCCCCTGTCGGGGAGATCGCACAACTCCCGCTCCCAAGCCGGTGATCCTCTTGGATCCGTCGAAGTGCATGGTCCAATGTTGGAGGTCCTCCCGAGGCACGTTTTCTGTTGTTCGCCCACTCGGCCAGAAGTCCGCCAAAGCTTGTGACTTTAAGGACGTCCTTGCCTTAAAAGTCAGTCCAGCGGCATCGCTCTAGGGCCCACTTGGCGATGCGTCCGGTTGCCTCGCGGTTGTGGATGACATCGCCGAGTGGGAAAGAGGTGACGACGGTGACCGAGTGACCCCGAAAATAGTGTGCCAATTTCCTCGCGGTTATTAGAACACCATAGAGCGTTTTGTACCCGAGGGTAGCGAATTTTGGCTCCCGCCAATACTTTGCTAACAAAGTAGATTGGCCTTTGAATCTTCCGAGTCCGTCCTTCTTCTTCGCGTTCGACCACAAGGACCGTGCCGACCACTTGGTGAGTGGCTGAAACGTACGCAGCAGAGAGGTTCCCTGGGCCGAGGTGAGGCCGGGACGGGTGGCATGGTAAGGAACTCTTTGAAATCTTCAAAGGCTTTGTTGGCTTCCTGAGTCCACCGGAAGTCGTCCGTCTTCTTTAGCGATCGAAGAATGGCATGCCTCGTTCGCCGAGTCGGGATATGAAACGGCTTAGTGCCGCCATGCGCCAGTGAGTTTCGGACGTCCTTTTGGTTACTCGGGGCTTCATGCCTAAGATGGCGTTGATCTTCTCGGATTTGCTTCAATGTCGCGATGTGACACCATGAAGCCGAGCGCTTGCTCGAAGGAACGCCGAAGGTGCATTTCTCCGGTTTAGCTTCATTCGAAGGCCAGGATGTTCGCAGAGGTTTCCTCTAAGTCGGCGATCCGGTCTTCTTTCGCTTGGTCTTGATGACAACATCGTCGACGTAAGCTTCGACGTTCTTGCCGATCCGCGTCCGGAAACATCTTTGGATCATGCGTTGGTATGTGGCTCCGGCGTTCTTCAGCCGAATGGCATGGTGATGTAGCAAAGGCCCCAAACGGCGTGATGAACGATGTCTTCAAGTCGGATTCTTTTAGGCTAATTTGGTGATAGCCCGAGTAAAGTCCAGAAACTCGGGAGTTGGCAGCCGGGTGTTGAGTCGACGACTTGGTCGATGCGAGGCAGCCCGAACGGATCTTTGGGGCGAGCTTTGTTGAGGTCGGTATAATCAATGCACATGCGCCATTGCCCCGTCTTCTTGCGGACCAGACTGGGTTGGCTAACCGTCGGGATGGAAGACTTCTTTAATAAAGCCGGCAGCCAAGAGTTTTGCGAGTTCTTCCTTGATAGCGTCTTTTCGATCCTTTGCGAATCTGCGTAATCGTTGTTTTATCGGTTTGGCATCATCTTTGACGTTCAAAGAGTGCTCGATCACCTCCCTAGGAATTCCAGCATATCGGATGGTTTCCAAGCGAAACATCTTTATTATTTTGGAGGAAGGTGACGAGCGCGCTTTCCTATTTGGGATCTAGGTCGGCGCCGATTACGGCAGTTTTGAGGGATCCGACGGATCAAGGGAGATCTTCTTGGTCTTGGCGTCGCCGGATCCTGATTTGGCTATCTTCTTCACGGGGACTTCGCCCTCTGCCAAAGTTGACGCAGCCAATCGGACTTCTTGTTGGCCACGTAATCTCTCGCGAGATTGGGCCATGTCACGGCTCTCCTTATCGCAGTGAAGGCTTGCTTCACGTCGTCGCGAAGAGTGATGATGCCGTTGGGACCCGGCATCTTCATGCAGAGGTAAGTGTAGTGAGGGATCTCCATGAACTTGGCAAGCGCTGGCCTTCCGATGATGGCGTGATATGCTGTTTCGAAGTCGGCCACCTCAAAAGTGACGTTCTCCGTTCGGAAGTTCTCTCGGGCTCCGAAGGTGACTAGGAGGGAGATATGCCCGAGTGGTGTAGAAGATAGCCCCGGGATCAGTCCGTGGAAGGGGCCGAGCTTGCCTTTAGTTCGGCCTCGGGATCGCATTTCATCCATGGTCTTGGCAAAAAGGATGTTGAGGCGCGCCCCCATCGATGAGGACGCGCTTAAGCTCGATGTTGCGGACCACGGGGTCCGGGACGAGTGGATAGCGCCCGGGTGAACCACTCGGTCGATGATCCGAGCGGTCGAAGGTGATGGCCACTTCCGACCATCGCAGATATTGAGGGACTTCGGGTTGAGCCGCGTTGACCTCCCGGCCGTTAGCTTCGTTTCCTCTTGGACTCATAGGCTAGCGGACCTCCGAAGATGTGGTTGAGCTCCCCACCGGGTCTTGGAAAGGTTTGGCGTTTTCAACCGCGTTGTTCTTTTTGGCACTGACGGCCAGCCTCGTCGATCGGCTTCTTGTTGAGCCGCGCCGCATACTGCTCTCGCGAACCGCTTGTAGATAAAGCAGCCCTTCGCCGCGTGCTTATGATTCGGATGATGGGTGCACGGGCGTTCATGATAGCGTCGTAGGCGGTGACTCGGGACGGCGTTGAGTGTTGGAGGTTGCGGCCACTAGGTCCTCGGATCGGCGCTTGCGATCTTTCCGGCCCCGGTTGCCGTTGTTGCCCATCCTTCTTAGGATTACGCTTGCTCCCGCTTGCTTGTCCTCCCTTCTATCGGGCCGGTCTTGACGGGCGGCCTTAATGGCGTCATTGGATTTGGCGTATGAGTTCGCCGTCTCGAACATTTGCTTCACCATCTTCGGTGGTTTGCGCCCGAACTTCCCGATGAGCAGCTCATCACGGACTCCCTTCTAGAAGGCGGCGATGATGATGTCATCGGTGATGTTCGGGATCTTGTTGCGCTTCTCGGAGAAACGACGAATGTAATCCTTCGAGGCTCGTCCGGCTTTTGGATGACGTTGTATAGGTCGAAGTGTGTGCCGGGCCTCTCGAAGGTACCTTGGAAGTTGGCGATGAAGTGGTCCCTCGCTCGCTCCACGAGCCGATTGAGCCTCTTGGCGTGCTCGTGAGCCAATTTCGGCCGAGTTTGCGAGGGCCACGGCAGGTAATTGGCCATAGCTTTGTTGTCGCCACTGCAGCTCGGATGGCAAGGGTGTATACAGTTAGCCAAGATTCAGGGCCGGTCTTGCCATCGTACCTTTCAATCCCTGTAGGCTTAAAGCCACTCGGCCAGTGCACTCGGCGAAGTTCCCGAGTGAAGGCTGGTACTCCGTCGTCGCCGCTATCGGGTGATCCCCTCCGATCTTCCCGAGTGCGTGGCCGCGCTCCCGGTAGCGGCGATCGAGGACTTCCCGCATCACTCGGCGGGGTCTTTGGTTGGCTGGTTGGATAGCTGGAACCGTTGCGGCGGGCTCGGTGGTGGACGGGTGGACGTCCGTGTCGTTTGTCGCGGGAGTCGGTCGTCTACTCCTGGTACTTCAGCGTGGACTCGCGAGGTGGGCCTCTTGGCCTGGTCGTCGAAGAAGTTGGCGGCGAAGTCGCCGAATCTTGAAGGAGATCCCATCACGCTTGTCGGCGAGATTGTTGAAGAAGTCTCGACGCGCGTTCCCCCTACCTGGCGCGCCAACTGTCGAAACTTGGTTTCGGCAATATAATTTCTGGGGTCGCAGTCGAGATCGCTACACAATGGGTTAGAAGAAGAAGAAGGTTTAGATAGGTTCAGGCCCTCTCGTCAGGTAATACCCTACTCCTGTTTCGGTGGATTCGATCCGCCGAGTGTTTTTATTGATCTCGTGATCTAAGGCTCAAAGCTCAAAGCTGATCTATCATCGGATATCCCTCAAGGGACGCCCCTTACCCCCCTTATATAGTCTTAGGAGGAGGGCTTACAGATCGGAAACCCTAACTTACTCTAAGTTGGTTTCCTCAATCTTACCAAACCGTGACTATAGGCCGATTGCCTTATCTCTATCGGCAATCGTAACACCCAAGTCAAGTTCGGCTTACAGATATAGCAGGCACAATCTATCCCTACCTCCAGTCGGATAAGCTTGCCATGTAGATACCCGATTGCCATAATCTCCACATCTGGGATCCGCTCAAAGTGCTCTGGATAAGGATACCGATACATGTTTCTGGAGTCTTTCGCCTTGAGGCCGAATTGATCGCGCATGACATCTGTGATCAGATCGGCCCATGCCCGGTTATCTTGCTGTATCGGCTCATATGGGCCGTGCGGCGTGGGTGCTTGCCGATACAACAGTGGCGGCGTCTGCGGCCTATAATGATGATCTTGACGGCCTCCTTGGTACTGGTAGTGATGTTCAAGCAAGAGGTGGCCGAGGCGCCGATGGTGTTGGTGGTCCCGGGAACACTCCGCCCACCGGTGTTGCGCCGTCTATCCGGATCAATCGGCTCCAACCGCCGATTGTCATTGAACACATTATCGATCCGATCATGGGGCAGCGGCGTTGTCGATTTACTATAGTAACCGCCGGCCTTACATGATTCGCCCGGGTTTGGATGACCGAGGCTCCTCCGGTGGCCCTTGTGCTATCAGTGGGATTGGCCGATCCTGCGTGACCAGCGTCCTGTAACCGGGAAATCGGCCATCTGTGAAGTATGTGGGCCCCCGTTGCAGCTGTTCGGCTACCTTGGCGTCGACCATAGTAGCGATCATATTATTGAGGGTGTTGACCAAGATGCTACTTTGGTTGACCAGTGCGTGGTGAACGGCCGAGTCAATCCGATCTTGTAGAGAGTATACGGCCGGATCATCTTGCACTGGGTCGGCTCCTCCACCTTCGTTTGCCTTTTGTGTCACCCGAGGAAGATGCCTTGGTATCGTTCGGCTGAACTTGTATTTTTGGTGCACAACTCCAGATCTTGTTTGGGTGAAAGATTGTAAATAGTTAGCCCGGAGCTCTTCCACCATCTTCTTGTATTCGGCTTGCTACTCAGCCGACAGTTGTTCCATCTTTACAGGCACGATGTTGTCCTGTGTAATGATGGGGCTCTTGGAGTCGACCATCTTGCCGACTGAGTCTATGCGTCCGAGTCGAGCCGACAAAGAAAGTCCCACTAGGCGTGCCAAGAAGCGTGTTGATGAGAAATCTCTCTCACGCGCTGCCCGGGAGATCCGCTTGACTCCAAGGCGTGTCCTTCTCACGCCTACAACGTGTGGTGTGCCGCTGATTTGATCTCGTCAATCAACAAGAAAAACGAGAGAATACGCGTTTAAGTGTTAGGTTAGATCCCCACGGGATCGGCTAAGGAAATCCATGAACATATATATGCTATTCTAAACTATATTTAAGTCGAGTGACTAGAATGGATCGGCTATACCGAGACAAAGACGCCGCTTGACCCAAATACAAGAAAGAATAATAAATATACGGATCGATAACCTAGCCGATGCCGGAAAGCTAACAATGAATCGGCTAGTACTCCGATGAATCTTATGGAAAGATAATATTCCTGAATCAGACGCACAACTCATAAATCGGCCATCGGCTGTCGGTGATAGGCCGATTTCGATTGGGGCTCGACAGAACACAATCTTAACATAAGAGGCAGTCCTAATACAAATCTAATAACGAATATATTAAAAGAAATATACCGGGCGGATAAGGCCGGCAAACCCCAAGATCGTCTCTAAACAATATAAATCTATCCGAACGTATCATTGATAGTTCTAAAAACGACTTAATAGTTCGAACCCGATGCAGCATTAAGTATCAAAAGAAAAACCCGATCTGTCACAGCCGATTTATACCTCTCAAGACGGTGGATATCGCATATAAACCAGCCAACCTTTAGATCTAGCCCTATCGGCTGCAAATCTTTGACAGAACTAGCCAATGGCAAGATAGATCTGAATACTGATCTAATTTATATGCGCTATATGATAAATAGCGCAGTACAAACTCCCGATTCTAATGTATCATTGCGATGGAAGCACTAGAAACAAGAAATCATACCACTAATGACAAACATCTACCTCGGATCCGGGATCAAAATGATGCAGCCCGTAGCCAAACAAAGTGCTCGTCTGAAGAAAAAGTTGGTGATGCGCCGAAGGTTTGATTGATTGAATGTGTCTATATTTTACAGGGGGTCTCGGGTCCTATTTATACCCAAGATACAAATATCTGTAAAGACCCTGGACTCTATCTAAACTACTATTTAAAACACCACATTATCCCTAGCAGGACCCATACCGTGTTACAACTAACAGTCTAACAAATCTCTAGATTACAGATACAATTGTCGTTATAGGACTCTATCCATAAGTGGCAATATCATTTAACACGCAATTAGCAACCGAATCTTCTATTTATCTTCAAGTTTCTGCATTAGAAACGGTTTCATCTCTTCCGGACCTAGAATCGGCTATCGACTACTCCTGTTCGATCCATCCTCAGCTGATTGGCCTCGTAGCCGATCACTCTTTTAGCCGATGCGGTTCCTATCTTCAGCCGATCCGACTCCGCTTCGCCTTTGTGGACTTAGGAACTCAATTACCAAATTTCAGTGTTAACAACCGTCTGTGAAACATTCGGTTAAACAAAAATCTTAGTCCTCCAAACATTTAAAAGATTTATGGAACAATGCAAAATTCATGTCGAAACATTTTACTCTTACATATAAAATATTAAATTTAATGATTAAAACATATATGTTTTCTCATCTATAACTATCTATAAAGTAGTGTTTCCACCCAAATTTTGTTCTGCCTCGCTATTTTGTAGAAAACCTCTTGAGTTTTTCCAAAATTAACCCGTAGTTCACCTGACTATTTTTTAAAAAAACTCCGTTATACGTACGATAGAGCTTATCTTAACTATTTAAAAATCTATAACTTTTCGATCATCAAATCGGTTTTTCGTCCAAATCTATAAAATTTTCGATCCGTATAACCTCTCACTCCATTGTTGCCTCGCTCTCCTCACCTCCGCCAGACGAGCCCGACTCACGCACCTCTTGCCTCGCCGTGCATTGCCCGAGCGGCGGCCGCGCACACGCCGCACGCGTGAGCTAGCGCGCCGCCGTCAAAAGGGAGAGAAGCGCTTGTGAGGCAGATGCCTCCCTAACGTCCTCCTATCGTCGGCGGCCGAAGGCATGACCGAGCGCTATCACCTTTTGCGTGAGGACGGGAGGAAGACGATGTCCTGTAGCTTTTGGCAATTTTATATTTTAGTCTCATATTTATGATAAATCACAGACAGGTCCTAGAGGCTACATCAGGCCCCATTGGCTGTGATGTTTGACCGTAGTCAACTAGGGTAAGTAAATTATAAGGAGATGCAAGGGTTCGCATGCCTGTTGATGATAACATGCAACTTATCATATTCATCAATATACTTTTCTAACTAATAATATCCGAGTCATAAATATCTTAAACTTTTACCAAATTTCTAATCGATTTAAAGTATTAGTAAGTCAATATCTATTTTCATTATACTTTTGACTTAATTTGGTGAAATTAAATTAACTTAGACTAAATGTCTATCTGATACTATTTCTTAATCAAAGTCCAGTGGTACACAAAGTTAAAGACACCCTTGCTTTCAAAGTTATATATATGTATATATATAACTATCTATAAAACAAGTAGTGTTTCTATCCAAAATTTTTGTCCGTCTGGTTATTTTATAGAAAACCCCATAAGTGTTTATAAAATTAACCTGCAGTCCCAATGCTGAAAAGAAAGGGAGGACTTGGATGAAAAAAAGACCTCCTGCGTCCCTCTCTTCCGTCCCCATCCGCGCCGCACCCCGCGTCACGCCTGCGCCCCTCCCTCCCGTCGTCGCTCGGAGCTCCCGCACCGCCGCCTGGACCTTCGCCCTCCGCATGTTTCCCTCCCTGCGTCGTCGTCCCGTTGCAACGCACGGGCATTTTGCTAGTAAAGATATAATCGAATATTTAATTACAATAAATACAATGATATAATTGAATCTCAAATTAAATAAATAATTTAGAAAAAAACTATTTGGAGCTTTGCTAATAGAGTCTTCACGCATGCAGTATAGTTAGAGAAAGAGATGGGTGTGCTTGGCGCTTGAGGTGGAAGCTCGGCTCGGCTCATGAAAGTAGAAGGGATGCTCGACTTGATACGGGGAACAAGCTAAAACCAAGGCTTAGCTTTTGGCTTGGTTCGTTGACGTGCTCAAGCCGCTTGAGCTTGCTTGTGAGCCTTTGGCTATATATTCACACCGTGTATAAACAATGGTGAGGTGACAAATGACGGTAACACGTAGAGCGAGGGGTTGAAGGTCTAGTAAGGTTTCAACAGTATTGCTGGAGAGTGGGAGGAGTAGCGCTGGAGGAGCCAAGGAAAAGAATGGCTAAGCAACAACTCGAGTTGAGACCGAAAAGGCAGCGTCACCGGGTAACGGACATGCCGATCCCTTCGAGCTGCTCACCTCCGTTCAGAGGGGATGGCACACAAGTTGGCAGAGCTGATAGTTGATGCTAATAGGTGGCGTCAGAGTGCAGCATTGTCGTCCCGTGTTGTGAGCGTAAAACTGTGAAAACGAATGAGAGCAGATGTTTGCATAGAGACATGGTAAGAGAGGTGGGAAAGAGTTAGGGGCTTAGGGTTTACTTTAACTGGGCAATTAATGGATTGGGCTGGTTAGTCTAGGTGTGCAAGTTAAAAGCCGAATGAGCAGCTCACGAGCCTGTTTTGACTCGGTTCATTTCGGAGCAGTCCTGAGATGCATGGAGCAGAAAAGATGAAAGAGGCGGGCAGTGGGCACTTGTAGCGACGAGCGACCGATCTTTTTGCATGAATCAAACGCCCGCAGCAAAGCATTCTCCAACGGAAGAACTCTCACATGTTGATGTGGTTTTACATGGTAGTAGTGGCGGATCTAAGAAAAATATTAAGGGGGCTGACTATCACATTCAAATGCTTGTTGTAAATGTCGGTTCTCAAGATTTCATCTTCAATTAACTCATACAACTCCTCATCTATATGTGATCAATAGCACCACACAAACATCCAAATCGAGCCATACATGCAAACAATTTACTATTAATTAGAATAATACACTAGTGAATAAAGATAGAGGGGACAAGAGATTTTAAATTAATCTACACAGAACTACGAACACGTGAGCACGAAAATCACACTAATTGGATTTAAAACGAGAAAGTTATGTATAAAACAAGTTCTAGGGGCTCGTTGGCAAGAAAACAGAGTTTAGATGATTTAAAATGCAAAAAAATAGACCTATATATAATTATGTAGATAAATCGGAGGTGTAGCATATAAAACAATAAGGGTGGACTGTGAGAGTATTTATTGAGGAGTTGTTGACGAGAAATTTCTCTCACGCGCTAGCCTGGGAGATCTGTTTAACTCCAGTGTAGGTTCTTCTTGGCTATCTATGCTGTTCCAGGCGTGTCAGTTGGTTTGATCTGTTAACCAACAAGAAAAACAAGATATGTGCATTAAGTGTTAGGTTAGATCCCCGCTGGATCAGCTGAGGGAATCCATGAGCATATATATGCTATCCTCAAATATATTTAAGCCAAGTGACTGGAATGGATCGGCTATACCGAGACAGCATCAGCCACTTAACCCAAATACAGTAAAGGATAATAAATATATGTATTGATAACCTAGCCGATACCGGAAAGCTAATTGTGGATCGGCTAGTACTCCGATGATTCTTATGAAAAGATATCATTCTTGAACCAGATATACTTAGCCTAGGAAATCGGCTGTCGGCTGTTGCTAGCAGGCCGATTTCGGCTTATGACATCCGACAAAAATGGGATCTTAATATAAGAGGCAGTCCTAACATAAATCTAATAATAAATATACTAAAAATATATCAGGGCAGGTAAGGCCGGCTGAAACCCCGGCACTGTCTCTAAACAAATAAATCTAACCGAACAGATCATTGAAAGTTCTAAAAACGACTTAATAGTTCAATGTTGATGCAGCATTAAGTATAAAAAGAACAACCTAATCTATTGTAGCTAATTTATACCTCTCGAGACGGTGGATACCACATATAAACTAGTTCAACCTTTAGATCAAGCCCTATCGGCTGCGGGTTCCTGATAGAACTGATCGATAGCAGGATAGATCTAACATCGCTCCAGTTTATATGCGATATATGGTAAATAGCGCAGTATAAACCCCTGAATCTAATGTGTCATTATGATGAAAGCATTAGAATCAGTAGAACATACCAATAATGACAAGCATTTATCTGAATTTGGGGATCGAAACGATGCAGCCCGGAGCCAAATCAATTGCTCGTCTTAAGAAAAGGTTTGGCGATGCGCCAAAAGCTGTTTGATTGATTGTGATTGAATGTTTTACAAGGATCTCAGGTCCTATTTATACCCAAGATAACATTATCTGTACAGACCCTGGACTCTATCTAAACTACTATTTAAAATACGACGATATCCCGAGAAGGACCTATGCCGCATTACAATAAACAGTTTAAACAAATTTCTAATTTACAGATACAATTACCGTTACAGGACTCTATCCATAGATGGCAATATCTTTTAACGTGCAAACTGATAACCGAATCCTTCACTTTATCTCCAAGCACTTTCATCGGAAACGGTTTTATCTTCTCCTCTGACTCAGCATCGGCTATCGGCTATCCTCATCCGATCCAACCTCAGCCGATTGACCCCGTAGCCGATCGTTACTCAGCCGATTTGAGCATAGCCGACGCAGCCTCTGCTTCTCCGCCAAACCAGCCGATCTGATTCTATTTTAACCTCGCTAGAACTTAGGGGTTCAGTTACCAAATTTAGTCGTTAACAGGAGTTGAGAGGTTATATGGTAAAAGTTGAAGACCAAAACATAAATATTTTTGAACTACTACAGACTGAGGGCTAAATGTAAAATAGAAACGAAGAGGTATGTGGCTTCTAATCTAGACCATTGATCTTCAATCGAACGGTCCACGTGTCGTCTTCAATCTTTCGCTGCTCTACTTCTTTCTTCTCTTTTTTTCTCTCATGGCAGAAATTTTCAGAGAGGGCTAAGGGAGTTCTCCGGCAATAGCGGGGCTAAAGCCCCTTAGGCCTCCCTCCCCTCCCCTGCTAGATCCGCCACTGCATGGTAGGCAATTAAGGGAAATGTGTAACTGAAGGGTTACGCGGAGGCTACGCTAGCCAAAAACAAAAACTTTTACCGCGCAAACCAGGAACACTTGCAAGTAAGGGCCGATAGATCGTTACCGATTGGAGTAGAGTGCGCGGAATAACCAATCGTGGCAATCCGATCCGGAACAGTGTAGCCGATTCCCGAGATGCCGATTCGCCAATCGCCCGATTCGAGTCGTCCGGCCGCGTTCTCACGCCTCGCTCCGATGCGCCCCGACCGCAGCCGATTCCACCACAGCCGATTGCTCCGATTGCAGCCGATCCGGCCGATCAACAGGCGCGCAACGTAGCAGCGCCCTATCGGTATCCACACGTCCGGGGACGAACGCCGTACACCCGTGTGCTAGCACGCGATGCAAGGCTAGGGTTTGGCTCGAAAGTGGGGAGGGTTTCCGTGGAGATTGATCTCGGCGACTTCGTTGCACGCGATGCAATTGATGTCTATTCAGCTCTCCACCACTCCCTCCTTTATATAGAGTTGGCCGACTGGGACTAGTGGCCGATTAGGACTCTATTTTGAATCGGATCTCATCCGTATCTCATAGAGTTGGCCGCCCATACGTCGTAAGCCCATAGGACTCTATCCGATCGGATCCCTATCCGATCGAGCCGTATCCGAGTCCAACTCGAATATCTATTCTATCCCCTTAAGCGTGCGACCCCGTAGGTTCAGGTATACTCGGTTTCGGCTATAGTTTAACTTAGCCGATCGTCGGCTCGAGTCCAACTCAGCCGACTCGTCAATAGCGGCGCCTAGCAAGCACATATTGACACCGTAGTATACAAGAATATAATATCGGCTCGAACTGTAATGTGTACACAAATCCCTTTGCCTCACGATACCGTTAAGCTATAGGCAAGATGTGTGCCATCCCTTCAATAGCTTAACCATTCACTCGAACCGTATTGGATTATCTCTCGTTGATTGACTCCTCAATCAACTTAGCATGGCCATGCATTTCCATAATCCATTACCTCGAGGGCCCAGAGATATCTCTCCAAAGGAGGGGCAAATTCCATCTTGATCACTCACATCCCACTCCATGTTTCATAGCAAACCCGAAAACTACCTTTATAACTATCCAGCATTACGGAATAGCGTTTGGTAGTCCCAAAGTAGGCTACTACACATGTTGGAATCCATGGTGATCTCAGGTCTAAGGACTTTGTACCAACACTACCCGAGACCAACTAATGGCACATTAATTCCCGTAGTGTCTCATGGTGGGTCTATCCAACAATGTGTTCTCTAACACATATGTCCATGTTTATTGATTTGGTATCTCCATACCCATGATCTATGAGACATGATCATCAATCAATAAACATGCCGATCTTAGAATCATATTTGTTCCAACAATATGACATATGATCGGGATCATTTAGAAATAGATTCATACATATCGAGTCTCATAAATAAGTCACGTACTTATTGATCAATACAAGATGTCTATTTCATGGAACCGAATAACACTTTATTCATTTATACATAAACATTGACGTGATATCCAACATCTCCACGTTGCCTCTAGGGCATATCACTAACAATCTCCCACTTGCACTAGAGTCAATCATGTAAGTATCTAATACCCATTGCTCTTGTGTGCGCCTCATGCTTCGGCCGAGGGAGAGGTTTTGTCGCGGATCGGCTATGTTGAGATCCGTGTGCACTTTGCATATCTTGACATCACCTCTGTCCACAATCTCGCGGATGAGATGATATCGCCGAAGTATGTGTTTGGAGTTCCGATGTGACCTCGGCTCCTTGGCTTGCGCAATGGCTCCACTATTGTCACAATAGAGAGACATTGGACCAGTCGTACTAGTCATCACACCAAGCTCGAAACGAATTTCTTGATCCAAACAGCCTCCTTTGCAGCTTACGAAGCAGCAATGTACTCGGCCTCCGTTGTAGAATCAGCAACGTATCCCGCTTGGAACTCTTCCACTGATCGCGCCTCCGTTCGAGCGAACACGAACCCATTGCGATCTATAATCATCCTTGTCTGTTTGGAAGCTAGCATCGGTGTAACCACTTACAACGAGCTCTTCCTCACCTCCATAGACTAGGAACATATCCTTAGTTCTTCTCAAGTACTTAAGGATATTCTTTACTGGCATCCAGTGACCTTCACCCGGATCTCGATCTGATCTCGCTCGTAGCACTCAAAGCGTACGAGACATCGGGCGTGTACAAAGCATGGCATACATGATGGATCCAATTGCCGAAGCATATGGAACCATACCCATCTTATTCCGCTCATCATGTGTCCGAGGACACCGATTCTTGCTAAGATTGATGCCATGTGACATAGGCAAGAAACCTTTCTTGGAATCATGCATGTTGAATCTTTTCAACACCTTGTCAATGTATGTACTTTGGCTTAATCCAATTAGCCTCTTGGATCTATCTCTATAGATCCGAATGCTAATATATATGCTGTCTCCCTAAGTCTTTCATGGAAAAACTATTTTTTAATGAAGACTTGACGGATTCAAGCATAGGGATATCATTTCCAATCAGTAATATGTCATCCACATATAAGATTAGAAATACAATTGCGCTCCCACCGACCTTTTGTAAACACAGCCTCTTCTTCATTTTTGATGAAACCAAACCCTTTGATTACTTTATCAAAACGAATATTCCAACTCCGAGATGCTTGCTTCAATCCATAAATGGATTTCGTAGCTTGCATATCTTTCAGCGATTCTGGATCGACAAAACCCCGAGGTTGTATCATGTATACATCCTCGCTTAGGTTTCCATTCAGGAAAGCCGTTTTGACATCCATCTCGCCATATCTCATAATCGAAATATGCAGCAATCGCTAGGATAATCCGAATAGATTTAAGCATTGCGACGGGCGAGAAGGTTTCATCATAATCAACTCCTTGAATCTGTTTAAAACCTTTCGCCACCAATCGCGCCTTATAGATGTGAACATTTCCATCCATATCGGCCTTTTCTTAAAAACCCATTTACACTCAATGGTTTTGACACCATCAGTGGATCAACCAAGTTCCAAACTTGATTGTCGTACATGGATTCTATTTCGGATTTCATGGCTCCAAGCCACTTGTTGGAATCGGGTCCCACCATCGCTTCCTCATAGGTCTTAGGTTCATCGTTGTCCAACAACAATATATCACGTTGTTCCGCACTGTGTACTGCCAGTGCACGACGTGATCTTTCGACCTCCGTGGGGCGGTGTATCTACAACCGGTGGCGCAACACTTTGCTCCTCCCGTTGTGGTTCGTGGTCGCCGAAACATTTTTCGGTGTTTCTTGAACTTCTTCAAGATGCACCCTGCTCCCACTAACCCTTCTTGAAAGAAACTCTTTCTCCAAGAAGACACCGTGTCGGGCGACAAACACTTTGCCTTGTTCCCGATTATAAAAGTAATATCCCTTAGTTTCCTTAGGATATCCCACAAAGAAGCACTTGTCGATTTGGGTGTGAGCTTGTCGATCAAACGTTTTACATAAGCTTCGCATCCCCATATTTTGAGAAAAGACAAACTAGGGGGTTGCCCGTCCATATCTCATATGGTGTCTTTTCAACCGACTTAGATGGAACTCTATTTAGTGTGAGCGCATTTGTTTCAAGAGCATATCCCCAAAGATAACGGAAGATCACTTTGGCTCATCATCGACCGCACCATGTCCAACAAGGTGCGATTTCTCCGTTCGGACACTCCGTTCCATTGTGGAGTTCCCGGCGGAGTTAACGTGGAACAATTCCATAATCTTTCGATGATTACCAAACTCTTGGCTCAAGTATTCCCTCTACGATCCGATCGTAGAAACTTGATTGTTTTCCCTAAATGATTCAGTACTTCATTCGGAATTCTTTGAACTTTTCAAAGGATTCGGACTTATGCCTCATTAAGTAGATATAACCATATCTACTAAAGTCATCGGTAAAGGTAATGAAGTACCGATAACCACCTCGCCGCCGAGCTCATTGGTCCACATACATCGTATGTACGAGTGCCAACAAGTCACTTGCTCTTTCACTGTGTCCCGTGAAAGGTGCCTTTGTCATCTTACCAAGTAAACAAGACTCACATGTCTCAAATGATTCAAAATCAAAAGAGTGAAGCAATCCATCCTTATGGAGCTTCTCCATGCGTTTCTTATTTATATGGCCTAAGCGACAATGCCGGATAAACGTGGGGTTTATATCATTAGAGAGTTGCCTTTCGTATTAATGTTATAGATGGGAGACGCTTCAAGATTCAAAACGTATAATCCATTCACCAATGGAGCATGAAAATAGAACATATCTCTCGAGATATATTGAACAAGCATTGTTCATTGATCTAAAATCATATCCTTTCGCTTGCAAACGTGAAGCGGAAATAACGTTTTGACATAGTGTTGGAACACAATAACAATTATTTAATTCCAAAACTAATCCCGAAGGTAGATGAAGTGGTCTGTGCCGACAAGAACGTAGCAACGCTTGCTCCATTGCCGACGCGCAGTTCACCTCGCCCTTCTCAATCCTCTACTTCTTCTCATTCCCGCAACGATTTGCAAATATGAGCTACCGATCCGGTATCAAATACCCAAGAGTCGTAGGTGAAGTAGCAAGATTAATGTCTATAACATTAATACCTGAAGCGTAAGTCGTACTTTGCTTCTTCTTGAGATCCTCCATGTACTTCTTGCGTTCCTTTTCAAAGGACTGTCTCCTTGCAAGAGAAGCAAACGGCATCCGATGCCGCCGACCTTTCTTGCCCTTCTTTGCATTAGAGGCACTCGCGATCTCATCGGGAGTTAACTTCCTCTTGGTGCAAAGTTTCTTGACAGTGGTTTGCGCTTAGCCTTCGCATCATCATCACATGATGACCGTTTTTCCGGATACTCTTCTCACTGTCTTTAGCATCCCATGCAATTCAGCCAAGGTCCTATCCATATTGTTCATGTGATAATTTAATATGAATGGCTCGAAGCTCGGAGGGAGCGACCGGAGAATCACATCGTAGCCAACTCTTGGCTAAGGGGAAAACCCAGTTTTCCGGACTCTCAATGTAGCCAATCATCTTTATCACATGCGGACGACGGGATTCCCTCAACAAGCTCGCACGCAAACAAGGACTTTGAGGTGTTGAACCTCTCGGCCCGAGCTTGGTTCTCAAACATGCCACGCAGTCCCCGAATAATAGTGTGAGCATCGCTGCTCTCATATTGCTTCGAAGCTCGGGGACACCGTAGCAAGCATGAGACAGCTTATATCTAGGGCATCATTAGTGTGCTTCTCATAAGCTCCTGCGTGCGTAGTGGCATTAGTTGGCAAATCCTCGGATAGGGTACTTCAAGAACGTACTCCTTACGCTCTTGCTTGAGAACAATTCTCAAGTTGCGATACCAATCCATAAAGTTTGTTCCATTTAATTTTTCCTTTTCGAGAATAGATCGCAAATTAAAGGTACGGGTGTAGTATTAGCCGCCATTTATTCTACAACAGAAAAAGCAAAGTTTAGCACAATGTTTATGCTATGTCTATTGTTAAACAATTTAACATTAGACTCCCATTACGTATTTTTCACCTTCCCTCTAGGTTACGTATTGGGTCAAGATCCACATGTTAATTAATTTTCTAGTGAGCTTTGGCATCACCGCTAGAAAATTAGTAACATCGGTAAGCAACACCTTGCTAATCACATCTCTATGTGACTCTTGTTGTCGGTGTGGCATCTCCATGCCCCGGCGCCAACCTATGCCCCAAGGCCCAAAACTGTTTTGATAGCCTTGTTAAGTAAACCAAATGCTCCTGCATGTATATGTCCGACATATACCCCTCGTGTTATGATAGAGAATGGCACTTTGCTTTGCACCCACCATTGACGAGCATAACGGTGACGGGTGCAACATTTGGAAGGGCATCATTACTACTTAATTTTGAGAGGGATGCTATCCTATCAAACAAACATATCACATATGAAAGCAAGAAGAATAGCATATAATGAAATAGTATGGCCCCCTTCACATGGTGATCTCCATCTCCATGTCGGCGCGAGGATCTCCATCTTCGGCACCATCTTCCAAGTGTCGAATGCTTGATATCTTCAAACTAAACTACTACTATAGAAGCTCTAATTGAAGATTACATCGACTCGCAGTCGTGAAAGAATATTACAAGCATTGCACGTATGAAAGAATATTACAGGATTGCACATATGAAAGAATATTACATGCATCACATGCATCTCATACATACAATAGGGCCATACCATCTCAAAGCATTCTCTGCAAAAACAAGTTAGGCGTAGAAACGTTTTCTACCTATCGCAGAGATACGGCATCGAGACGACCTATAAGGGGGTACGCACACGGCGGTCCCGATATTGGCATAATCATATTATGAAATTCATAGATCCAATCTATGAAATCACTTATGGAAACCATATCGGCATAATCATATTATGCCGTCCCGATACACTATCAAGGGAGATGGTTTGCGTAGGCGCGAGGCAGCAACAAAGTCGGACTACGAGATAGCTTCGTATAATCACATTATACCGTTCCGATACACTATCAAGGAACGCTATCTCGAACCCAACTCAAACCGAGTTATTTGGAAATTGCTTCGACGTAATCACATTACGTCGTTCCGATACACTATCAAGGAACGCAATTACCATCTACTCTCCTCAACAGATCCCGTAAAACCGATTGATCTAATCAACCCATGCGCAAAACTTGTTCCAGATCCAATCTAAAACCCGAACTAAGCAAGATTAGCTCGATACCACCGAAGGGTTACGCGGAGGCTACGCTAGCCAAAAACAAAAACTTTTACCGCGCAAACCAGGAACACTTGCAAGTAAGGGCCGATAGATCGTTACCGATTGGAGTAGAGTGCAGCGGAATAGCCAATCAGGGCAATCCGATCCGGAACAGTGTAGCCGATTCTCGGAGACAGCCGATTCGCCAATCAGCCGATTCGAGTCGTCCGGCCGCGTTCTCACGCCTCGCTCCGATGCGCCCGACCGCAGCCGATTCCACCACGCCCGATCGCTCCGATTGCAGCCGATCCGAAGCCGATCAACAGCGCGCAACGTAGCAGCTCCTCTACCGGTATCCACACGTCCGGGGACGAACGCCGTACACCCGTGTGCTAGCACGCGATGCAAGGCTAGGGTTTGGCTCGAAAGTGGGGAGGGTTTCCGTGGAGATTGATCTCGGCGACTTCTGTTGCACGCGATGCAATTGATGTCTATTCAGCTCTCCACCCCTCCCTCCTTTATATAGAGTTGGCCGACTGGGACTAGTGGCCGATTAGGACTCTATTTTGAATCGGATCTCATCCGTATCTCATAGAGTTGGCCGCCCATACGTCGTAAGCCCATAGGACTCTATCCGATCGGATCCCTATCCGATCGAGCCGTATCCGAGTCCAACTCGAATATCTATTCTATCCCCTTAAGCGTGCGACCCAGTAGGTTCAGGTATACTCGGTTTCGGCTATAGTCTAACTTAGCCGATCGTCGGCTCGAGTCCAACTCACCCGACTGTCAATAGCGGCGCCTAGCAGCACATATTGACACCATAGTATACAAGAATATAATATCGGCTCGAACCCGTAATGTGTACACAAATCCCTTTGCCTCACGATACCGGTTAAGCTATAGGCAAGATGTGTGCCATCCCTTCAATAGCTTAACCATTCACTCGAACCGTATTGGATTATCCGTCCGTTGATTGACTCCTCAATCAACTTAGCATGGCCATGCATTTCCATAATCCATTACCTCGAGGGGCCCGAGATATCTCTCCAAAGGAGGGGCAAATTCCATCTTGATCACTCACATCCCACTCCATGTTTCATAGCAAACCCGAAAACTACCTTTATAACTATCCGTTACGGAATAGCGTTTGGTAGTCCCAAAGTAGGCTACTACACATGTTGGAATCCATGGTGATCTCGGTCTAAGGACTTTGTACCAACACTACCCGAGACCAACTAATGGCACATTAATTCTGTAGTGTCTCATGGTGGGTCTATCCAACAATGTGTTCTCTAACACATATATCCATGTTTATTGATTTGGTATCTCCATACCCATGATCTATGAGACATGATCATCAATCAATAAACATGCCGATCTTAGAATCATATTTGTTCCAACAATATGACATATGATCAGGGATCATTTAGAAATAGATTCATACATATCGAGTCTCATAAATAAGTCACGTACTTATTGATCAATACAAGATGTCTATTTCATGGAACTGAATAACACTTTATTCATTTATACATAAACATTGACGTGATATCAAACATCTCCATGTTGCCTCTAGGACATATCACTAACAGTAACCATCCCATAAATCATTTAAAGTTTGATATTTCATCCTATAAATTACTTTTGTTGTGAATCCATCTACCTATTCTCAGTTTTGTTATAAAAGTCATGTTAGTGCGCACATGCTTAACCAAATGAACGTATTTTCATAAATTAGGCCGTTAATATGGTATTCATCAAAAGTAAATACTTCTAGAAGTATAGTCTTAACATTTTTTAAATATTCCACAAATATAATTGCTGATGAGAGCTTAAATTTATCATACTGAGTTTCGTTGTATGCATAAAAAATTAATGAAACATAAAGAATAAATCTAATGCTAGCACTTGGACAAGATTGACTCAGCTAGCTTAGCCTACAGTACCTCTACATTAATGATAACATGTTGATTCAGTTAAGCACATGCTTACTGTGGTTGTTTTTATAACAAAACTGAAAAGAGGGTGTGTACTCGGTTTTGCTAAAAATTTGTTGATAAATTTTCTCTCAAAAATTTGTCAAATGTATACAATATAATTATAGTGTAATAACATTGTAACATGTAATTACAATGTAACTTGTATATAACTTTTATATAATTTTAAACCGTTATATTTACTTTAACATTCATACAAACAGATAAGATAAAATCACAACGCATGCACGGATGAGGATATTCCATCTCCTGATCTCTACTTCATGAAAATAGTAATAGTGTGCTAAGGCAAAATTTTTAAAAGTTACATACAAATCATACAAGGCATACTGTAGCTGTAAGTTATAATATAATTATACTATGATTATACTATATTTATATTTATCAAATTTTTAAAATAAAATTTGTTGATAAATATATAAATAGTCTCATGCCTATTTGTAATAAAATAACGTACGAGGTAAAGTGTCAAATTACAACTAACTTTGTAATTATCTTGACAATTGAAGCACCTGTATATCATAAGTGGACGTGAACCCACCTGGATCATATTAAAAAAAGCTTTTTTCACCCGTTGTTTATTACTGGGCTGGACACCACGCCGAGCTCGTTGTGGTTCAGTAGAAGTCCTCTTTAGGTCACTCAGATAAAGGTCGAGTTTCTTTTATGTCAACAACCCGATATCGAGCGTCTCTTAACTTATAAATCAGCGCAAAATAAATCTCTTGACAGTAGTGAGAATGGTTTTAACTGACGTGATATGACCTTGTCTCCATATCACATGGCACTTCATGACACTCCAAGCAGAAGAAACTAAAAAAAACTATGAACCCTAAATGTCACTGAAACAAAAATTATTCCTTCATTCTCTACCCTATCTCCTCTTTTTCTATCACTGCTGAAGAAACTAATTTTTGGTTAAAACGTCAAAAATCACAATAGTTTTGGTTAAAGTTAAAGTTGTACCTAGGACTAAAAAATATTTTAGTCCCGGTTTAAAAAGACAATGGCTATCTAGGAACTTTAGTCTCGGTTCATGTTAAGAACCGGGACTGAAGATCAAATTTAGTCCCGGTTCAAATCTTGTCAGAATCTGTCAGGGCGCCTCGGGTCTTTAGTCCCTATTGGTAGCACCAACCGAAACTAAAGATGTTATTTTTTGTCTCGGTTGGTGTTACCAACCGGGACTAAAGATTATTTTGATCTTTAGTGTCGGTTGGTGACACAAACGGGACTAAAGATGAAGTTGCTTTTTATACTTCTTCTTCCTCCTCTAGCCCGAATCAGCTCCACTTTTCTTCAAACTTTTGCTCTAGCTAGAGGGGAGGTACTACCACAATTTTTTGTGATATTGTTTTGGTGATAATACACAAATCTTTGTTATCTACAAGGTTAGCAACTTCTTCTTGTTTGATCTATGCTTAGCACTTCGTTTTTACGGTTGTTTTCTATACATTTTCATCTCTAGATTTTTATGCAAACATGAAGAGAGAGAAAATTTGTTTTGGACTAATTATTTTACTAAGCACGTTACATTGTGTTGAGAAAAATGTTTGAGATAATAAAGAGGAAGTATTCTTAGCACGTTACATTTGTAGGAATTTGTTACGTATAATTTTATCTCAAAAATATTTATGAAAAATGATGAGAGAGAAACTTTTGGTCAAAAAGTTATAAAATAGATGACAAATGAAAAATATAGAAAATTTGATAGTATATTATAAAAGTAAGGTAATTTTAAGATCGTTAAAATAGTTAGAAATATGTACAATGCGTACAAATAATTAATTAATTTTATGTTTACCAGTTTAAAAGACATTTTAAAAAGAATTCTAATTTTTTAGAACAACACATTACGTATATTGGATTAGTATATAATTATTGTCTGATTATATATATAATTATTGTAATAATATTTAAATGGTTTGAATTTTGTGGATTTTTTTATGATTTTTGTGCATTCCATGTAGATGAGTCCGTAATGGATGTACAACGCGGATCGATGGTCGACAGAGTTTATTCATAGCATGCATTATTTTTTGAGTGTGGCTGATGCCAACAAGCAGAAGGGTTTCATACATTGTCCGTGAAAAAGTGCAAAAACGAGAAGAAGTATTCTACATCCAGAATTATTCATGCCCACTTGTTTCAGTCGGGATTCATGTCTCACTACAGTTGCTGGACATCGCACGGAGAGGTGGAGGTTGCAATGGAAGAAGATGAAGAAGGCGATGACAACATTCCAGACTGTGGTCAATACGGTGGGTTTGAAGAGAATACAGCAGGCGAGGCGGGCGGGAATGCTGAAGAAAACAACGGTTCCGATGACCTTGGTCAGATGTTACGTGACGTACAGGGGGACTGTGAAGGTGAAAAGGAGGTGCAGAAATTGAAGTGTATGTTGGCGGAACACAAAACGTCCTTGTACCCAAGCTGTGAACAGGGGCACAAAAAGTTGGGCATCACGCTGGAATTCTTGCAATGGAAGGCAAAAATGGTGTCAGTGACAAGGCATTTGGCGAGTTTCTAAAACTCGTGAAGAACATTCTTCCAGAGGGAAATGAATTGCCAGAATCAACGTACGAGACTAAGAAGTTAGTCTGCCCTCTAGGACTGGAAGTACAGAAGATACACGCATGTCCTAACGATTGTATCCTCTACCGGGTGAGGAGTACGAGAACTTAGAAGCATGTTCGGTTTGTGAAGCTCTTTGATACAAGATCAGACGAGATGATCCAGGCAAAGTTGACGGATGGCCTTTGAAGAAAAGGGTTCCTGCTAAGGTGATGTGGTATTTTTCTATAATACCACAACTAAAGCGTCTATTCAAGAATAAGGAGCATGCAAGGATGATGCGCTGGCACGCGAAAGAACGCCTACAAGACGGCATGCTGAGACATGCCACCGATGGGTCACAGTGGCAAAACATCGATAGAACATTTAAAGACTTCGGCGAGGACGCAAGAAACCTAAGGTTCGGCTTAAGTACAGACGGCATGAATCCTTTTGAATAATAGCACTTGGCCTGTAACGATGTCTATCTATAACCTCCCGCCTTGGCTATGCATGAAGCTGAAGTACATTCAGATGTCGGTTATTATTCAAGGCCCAAAGCAACCTGATAACGACATCGATATGTACTTGGGACCGTTGATCGAAGATCTAAAACTGTTGTGGAAGAAAGAAGGTGTCCCTGTGTGGGATGAGGATAAACAAGAGCAATTTAACCTACAAGGGTTGTTGTTTGTTACCATCAACGATTGGCCTACACTTGGCAACCTATCTGGACAGTTAAACAAGGGATATAACGCTTGCACCCATTGATTGGATGAGACCGAATGTACGTACCTGAAACACTGTAATAAGGTAGTGTACATGGGTCATCATCGCTTTCTTGTTGCAAGTCACCCTGTCCGAAGAAGAGGCAAACATTTTGATCAAAAGGCAGACCATCGTACTAAGTCAAAGCATCGCAACGAAAAGACTGTGTTTGCCATGGTGAAAGACCTCAAAGTAGTATTTGGAAAGGGACCCGGTAACCAACCTATAGCAAGTGAAGGTGGTCACGCGGCGATGTGGAAGAAAAAGTCAATTTTTTGGGAGTTGCCCTATTGGGAAGTCTTGGACGTCCGCCACGCAATCGACATGATGCAACTCACTAAGAACCTTTGCGTAAACCTGCTGGGCTTCCTAGGTGTATACGAAAAATCAAAAGATACACTTGAGGTACGTAATGATCTAAAACATATGGCACAACACAACGGCCTTCACCCGCAACCAAAGGAGAAAGGAGCCCAATACTTAAGTCCAGCCAGCTACACTCTGAGCAAGGTAGAGAAGGAAATAATGTTTGAATGCCTGAAGAGCATCAAGGTACCGTCTAGATACTCCTCGAATATAAAGGGAATATAAGCACGAAGAATAAGAAGTTCACAGATCTAAAGTTTCATGACTGCCACGTGCCGATGACACAACTGCTTCCCGTTATAATTCGGGGTATCCTTCGTGATAATGTCCGGGCAACAATAACAAAGCTATGTGCTTTCCTGAATGCAATTTTATAGAAGATCATCGATCCAGACAGACTAGAAGACTTTCAAAATGATGTGGTCCAATGTCTTGTCAGTTTTGAGATGATCTTTCCGCCTTCCTTCTTCAATATCATGACGCATCTCCTATGCCACCTTGTCAAAGAGATCCGTATCCTGGGTCCGGTATTCCTACACAACATATTCCCTTTCGAGAGGTATATGGGCGTTCTAAAGAAGTACGTTCCTAACCGTTCTCGTCCGGAGGCCAGCATCGCCATAGGATATGGAACAGAGGAGGTGATTGAGTTTTGCGTTGAATTTATTGAAGACCTTCGTCCCATCGCGGTGCCTGAATCAAGCCATGAAGGTAGACTACGGGGGAAGGGAACTCTTAGAAGGAAGGCAACAATGAACATAGACAATGACTTGTACAGGAAAGCACATTGGACCGTGTTGCAACAATCTTTCTTGGTGGCTCCTTACATCGAGGAGCACTTGGCGATTGTTCGCTCGGAAAACATCGGTAAGACGGATGCCTGGATTACACACCATCACATCGATGCATTTCCTGCTTGGCTGCGACAACGTCTCATGGGCAACGCGAGCATTGACCAACAGCTAGCCTTCTTGGCGAGGGGACCATCTTGCTCGATCACCATATTCCAGGCATATGAAATCAATGGGTACACATTTTACACATGGGCCCAAGACTTAAAGAGCACGAATCAGAATAGCATTGTCTGCATCGATGTCGTGGGATACGATGGTACGGCTAGCACATATTATGGCAGCATCGATGACATATGGGAGCTGGACTATGGACCTCTGAAGGTCCCTCTGTTTCGGTGCCAATGGGTTAGGCTCAGTGGTGGAGGGGTAACCATTGATGCAAGTGGGATGACAGCGGTCGACCTGAGTAAGGTTGGATACTCAGACGAACCCTTCATCCTTGCCAATGATGTACGGCAAGTTTTCTATGTCAAGGACATGGCTAGCAAAGCAAAGAAGGGGAAAGGGTCCGACGAGCAAAAGCGCCACGTGGTTCTCCCAGGCAAAAGAAAAATCGTGGGAGTCGAGGATAGAACTCACGAAGATTACGATCACTTTGACGGACAACCTCCGTTTGCGATGACGGTTGACCCGAGCATCCTCCTATCAAATCAGGACACCCCTTACTCACGCAACGATCATAACGAAGAAACAATTGTGCGGAGAAAGTACGTGAGGACAACCATCAGTTAGCTAAATTTTTGTGTGGACGATGTAAATTAAATTAAATTATTGAATATTATTGTAACCATTTGAATTTATTGTAAATTATTGAATATTATTGTAAATTATAGATGATTGTTAGAATTTAAAATACTTTTGAATAAGTCAAATGTTAATTACATATGATTGTTAGAATTTAAAATAGGCCATATGTTAATTATATATTTTTATTTAAATTTAAAATAGTTTTGAATATGACAATTGTTAATTATATGTTATTATTTAAATTTAAAAATATTTTTAAAATAGGCCATATTTAACATATTTAAAACATTTAATTATAGATGATTGTTAGAATTTAAAATACTTTTGAATAGGGTAAATGTTAATAACATATTATTATTTAAATTTAAAATATTTTTCAAATAGGCCATATATTAATTATGTATTATTATTTAAATTTAAAAATAGTTTTGAATATGACAAATGTTAAGTATATGTTATTATTTATATTTTTAAAATAGGTCATATGTTATTATATTTAAAATATTTAATTATATATGATTGTTAGAATTTAATTATATATGTTAATTATATATTTATTAAATTTAAAATACTATGTGATTATTATAATTTAAAATCCATTATAATGGGACATTTTTGAAATATTTAATCTTGGTTTTAACACAAACCGCGACAAAAATGAATTTGGAAAGGCGGAAAAACATCTTTAGCCCCGGTTGGTGGCTTCAACCGGGAGTAAAGATTCTCACCTACCAAGGACACGTGGCTGCTCCGCCATCTTTAGTCCTTGTTGGTGGCTCCAACCGGGACTAAAAAGTTATCTTTTGTCTCGGTTGAAGCCACTAACCGGGACTAATATATCTTTAGTCCCGGTTGTTGGCTTCAACCGGGACAAAAGAGTCCAATGACTATATATAGCGGGGCCGCGGGGATCCAACACTTAGCCGTTTTGCGCACAACTTCATCGTCTTCGTCGTCGTCGTCGAGCCCTAGAAGCCGAAGCCTCCATGCCGCCGTATTCATCGCTGGAGACCCACCGTCGCCGGGGAGACGCCATTGCCAGCCGTCGCGGCCACAGGTTAGCCGCCGCCGCCCCTTTTTCCCCTCTGTGTGTGATGTGCGCATGTTTAGGGTTTCGGTGCGGCATCGCCGCCGCACCCTGCCTCCCTCCTCGCCATCGCTGCCATGTGCCCTTCAAGCCGCCGCCCTCTGCCTCTCCCTGCTACGGCCAGCCACCCCTGCCTCCCTCCTCACTGCCCAGTCGGCCGGCGCCGCTGCAGCCACCCGTCGCCACCGCCGCAACCGTCGCCGCTCAGCCCACTGCATGCATGTTATATTTTTATGTGAATTTTGTAATGGATGAAATGTGTATTTTGAATTTTGAATGGATGAAATGTGTATGGATGAAATTTAGGAATTTTAAAATGTGTAAAAGGACTTTATGTTAATTTTGAATGGATGAAATGTGTATGGATGAAATTTAGGAATTTTTAAATGTGTAAATGGACTTTATGTGAATTTTGAATCGATGAAATGTGTATGGATGAAATTTAGGAATTTTAAATGTATAAACGGACTTTATTTGAATTTTGAATGGATAAAATGTGTATGAATTAAATTTGTAAATTTTCAAATGTATAAATGGACTTCATGTGAATTTTGAATGAATGAAATGTGTATGGATTAAATTTGTAAATTTTTATGTGTATGGATGAAATTTAGGAATTTTTAAATGTATAAATGGACTTTATTTGTATGAATTTACGAATGAACATTACGATAGAACGACGTGAACGAATGAACGAACGAGTTTCATTCGTTCGGTCGTTACAACGTACCTCGGCATGCATCGTCCCCTCATTCTCTCCTCTCCTCTCCACTTCCTCTCCTCTCCACCTTATCTCCCTCACATCATCCTCCTCTCTTTCTCTCCTCTCTTCCAGACGATAATACGAACTGACGTGAACATACGATATAACGAACGATAGAACAAACGGACGTGAACCTACGATAGAACGAACGGACGTGAACGAACAAACGTGAACGAACGAACGATAGTTTTGTTCGTTCGTTCGGTTTAGGGTTTAGGGTTTAGGGTTTAGGTTCAGGGTTAGGGTTTATGGTTAGGGTTTAGGGTTTGGGGTTTAGGGTTAGGGTTAGGGTTTAGGGTTTTGGGTTTTGGGTTAGGGTGACAATGGGCGATGGTGAACACCGTGACAATGGGCTCCATCGCCACTGTGTTCTCCATCACCATGATGATTTCCTTTTGATGAGGAAGATGATTCAGAATCACAACTGATTCTCTCAATCCTGGAAGTGACTTCTGAAGAATATCACCATTATGGATGTGCGCAATTTGATCTAGTGTCTGCCGGATTTCATCTATTTTTTTTCCATCTTCTTCTTTTTGTCTATGTTTTTGTTCTACGTAGACATACATGATTTTCCTGAATAATTGATACATGTATTAACCAAATATTTTTTTCCTTGTCAGAATTCTTTGATTAAGTCCTCAAACCCACAACAATCAAATGGCTGATCATGACAACGAACAGTTTCTCCTTTACGAGATCACACACGGTAGCACCCAGTATTACACTGAGGAGGGGACCAAGGATCCAAATCAATGCCTCAACGAGGAGGGGAACGAGGGGGGAACAAGGGGGGAACGAGAAGGGGAACGAGGAGGGTAACAAGGAGGGGAATAAGGGCTCCTCATCCGTTGGACAGAAGAGGGCACGCGGGCAACGTAGTGTCAGCAAGCGCATTGAGGGTCGACATGTCATAACAGGTAGCACCGGACGGTCGACCAAGGTTCCCAGCGGACGCTGCAAGGAAGTTTGTGGCACACAGCGGATGGGTGGTGAGGGATCAGGTGCCCATCAGTGTTTTGAACTGGAGGCGATCAAGGACAGGAGGAGATGAGCAGAGCTACGACACAGAGAAAGAGATGCTCTGGACGACAATGATGCAAACGTTCACCATCCCAGACTCCGAACAGGCAAAGGTCAAGGATTGGACGTTAAAGAAGATGGTTGAGCTCTTCAGGAACTATAAGAAGGAGTTACAAGAAATATGTCCTGAAGGGCTAGAACCCAGACTTTGACAAGTTCCCAAAGCTTAGAGATCACTGGGAGGCCTTTGTGGAACATAAGACTAGGGAAGAAGCGCAAGCCCTCATTGAAAAGAACAAGGCCAACGCGGCCAAGAAGAAATGCCATCACAAGCTTGGATCGGGCGGCTATCAAAAGGCAATGCAGAAATGGGAGAAGATGGAAGCCGACCTGGAAGCATGAGGTATCGTTCTGGGCACAACCAACTGGCCGGAACGCTCAAAACATTGGTTCTATGCTCACGGCAGATCGCTTAATCCCGGAGATGGATCAGTTATCTTCGGCGCTGAAATCCAACAACTCGGACAAAGATTAGAAGATGCGCTGAAGGCCTCTGCCTCGGGCTCGTTCAAGCCCGACAGAGAGAAGGACGAGCTAACTCTCGCACTACAGAACCCAGAGCATCCGGGACGAACGCGAGGAAAAGGCGTCGTTCCCTGGATATACTGGTTTCAAGCGGACGTCGACACATATAGGAGTTGCATGAGGTCGAAGCGAGAGACGGATGCGAGATTCACAGAAATGGAGATGCGGATCTCGCAGATTGATCAGATAGTGGACCAAAGGTTAACCGAAAGGTTGGTAGAGGAGCAGAACCACTGGGTTAGCCAACAGCCAGATCCAGTAACAACGGCTCAACTACAGCAGCAGCACATCAGCTGTGCTTCAATAGGAATGAAGGTGAGTTGGCCCCACAAGCTCAAGCGTGTCCGCCATGCCCCGTGGATGATATCACGCAGCGGACACCATGTGAGCTGCACATTCCACTCAAGAACATAACAATAAAGGTATGTTTGTAGTTTTATGTTGTATATTTCCTTAAATAACTTGACAATCAAGGTTTATTACTAACTAATAAGCTATCTTTTCGAACAGGTCACGTCGGGCATGGCAATTCCAGTAGAACGAGACGGCACCTACCACTGCAGGCCCGTTCCACCTGCATACTCAAAAGTGGAAGTTGAACAGGTGGAATGCGGATACGAAGATCTCGAGCTGGATATCCCCGGAGGAGACGAGGAGACGACGCTAGGAGAACAACCCACGGGATATTTCTTTGGAGGAAGCCCTTCATCATATTCCCCGGGCGAGAAGTGACGCCTTTCGTTCCACCGTCGTCGCCTCTACGTGGACCGTCTCCTCAGCCTCCTTCGCCTCCTCCGCCTCCTGCATCGCCTTCACGAGCACCGACTCCTAAACGGTCGTCTCCCACTCCACCGCCTGCTCAGCCTCGTCCGTCACCACAACGAGCATCGACTCCTAAACGGTCAGCAACTCATCCTCCTTCGCCTCCATCGGATCCTAAGGGCACATCTCGAGGCGCGGGGTCAATATCAACCAATGTACCAAGAAGAAAGCTCCAAAGAATTGACCCGCTCCCACCACCCGCAAAGAAGCTGGCATACGGCAAGACTCAAGAGGAGTTGGACGAGACATTCCGAGCTGAGGTCGAGGCACACTTCAAGAAGAAGTCTCCTGAGAAGCCTCCTGAAATCCCCTAGGAGACCAAGGATTTTTTTAAGAGACGTACCTAACTCCACAGCCTAAACCGCAACCTCAACCGTAGTCCGACTATGACAGGACTATCCGGAAGGCTGCTGGTAAGGCACAAAGAAAGGGCAGAGATGTACCGCAGCTCGACATGCAGCCTCAAAAACCCTTGGAGTTCAGCACGATTCCAAATGTTCGAACGGAGTTAAGACAATTTATGAAATCTGCTGTAGTAACAATGGATCAATTATCCGAGCATGCTCCCCTCGCGAAGGCTCAGTTGAAGTACAAGTTCAAACTTGGAAAGCCTTTTGTAAAGTTGGATCAAGTTAAACAGCTACCTACATAGATATACCGCTTCCATAAGTGGTACATGTAAGAATCCAACAAAGGTACAAAGATGGTCTCGGGCAAATACTTACTCAACTATTTCTTCGATGGAGGTGACCAATTCTTTATCCGATTCAAAGACATATTCAATCTGTACCAGCTTGATTCCCTCGACGTCTCTCTTCTAGCCACGTGGGTTTTGTAAGTATTATTTTGTTATATTTATTTTGTTCCTTAGCTCCTTGTATTTAGCTGACTAAAATTCTTTTAACCGTTGTAGAATGGCGATCCAATATTGCAATAAGCAAGAATCTCCCAAACATGGATTCATGGACCCACGAAAAATCAACACCGTGATGGTTGATCAATATCCGGAGCAAACAGATGATAACATATATAATGTGCTGGTGCAGCACCACTACAAGACGTTTATCCTTTTGCCCTACAACACAGCGTGAGTTTTTTCTACCTTCCGTTCCAATTTCAATCCCATGCATACATAAAGTTTCATATGTGTCATCTTACGCAATTTGCAGATTCCACTGAGCTCTATTCGTAATTAATATGGATCACTCGCGGATTCATGTCTTTGACTCAATGGATAAACCAGAGTCCACGTACGCAAAGCTCTTTGAACTGTTAAACAGGTAATATCATCTTACTTGCTATTGCATATATGCGGTTCTCAGATAATTACTAGTTATCTTTCAACTGCACGTAGGGCATGAGCACGGCCCCGGGTGAATGTTTGCGAAAATTGGAAAGATAAGCTCACTGTGAGGATGAACTTTCTAGTGAGTAACATGCTACAAAGTTGTATTAAATCATTAATTTGTTCTAAAATATGAAATGTATATTCAATCTATCGTCATTTCTTCTTTAGTGTGCAAAACAGACGCAGGGGACCAACTTATGCGGCTACTACATCTGCGAATACATTCACCGCTTTGTTACCAAAGTGACAAGTCTCGACAATATAGATGTATATATAACAACCATTCATACATTACGTGTCGATTTTTTATTCATTTCATATATTTATTTCTCGTTTATTCAAATTAATGACAGCTTATGCAAGCAAGAGAATCTCCCCCACGCGACTTTCATACAAGCTGCTCAAGAAGAATTAATGTGATTTATAAATGAGCAGATCATTGATCCCGCGGGAGAGTTCTACTTTAGTTTAAGTAACTTTACCACTGGATCCACAAAGTAGACAATTTTTTGTAACATACGAAATATATGTGGATATTGTATGTGTGTACATATTTTGGTAATATATGTATATATTTCCTTTATTAAATTCATTTATATGTGTGTAAAATATATATTTATACATATAAATGTGTGTATATATATATGAATGTTTGCATATATATAAATATATATGTGTATAAAATATGTATGCATAATATATAATTAACAAGCTAGCGCTAGCGGAAATTTTTTAAAAAACGAAAAACCTTTAATCTTGATTGGTAACACCAACCGAGACTAAAGATGGCGGAGCCACCACATGGTGTCATCATCTTTAGTTCTGGTTGGTGTTATCAACCGGGACTAAAGATGGATCTTTAGTCCCGCTTTCGTAGTTCCAGTTTGAGAATTGAGACTACAGGGGTTACAAACCGAGACTATTATAAGGTTCTCAAGCAGTGTATGTCTCCTGACGAGCTGCGAGGCCGGGAGGAGATTTGGATTGGGATCAGGTGCAAACTTAGGTAGCCACAACGAAACAAATCAAACGGCTGAGATTTAAGGAAATCTGCCTTTGCTCGTATGTTCATCTGCTGCTTCTGTCTTTTTCTTCTTCTGCTGTGTGCTACGTAACTTATAGCAAGAACAACTTGGCCAAAGAAACCCCACGACCAATTCAATTAGTAAGAACGAGCAAATCTCATCGAAATTCAATTCCATCAAGATTAATTGGGGTTTCGTGCTCCTCATTGTTCAAGGCATTCTCATCTTGCCCTCCTGATCCGAGTGCTCGCTTGACACCATCCAGGAGCACTTGAAGCCCAAAGCCAGTAGAATCGTTCCTATAGTTCAGTGTGAGATGCGTGAACGTGAAGCCGTCGCTGCTGCCGTAGCGAGTCTGGTGAGCCAGCAGCAACGCAGCGTGTGCCGCCGGCTCTCTGAGAAACCGAGGATGGCTAGGTCGCAGTAGTAGGCATAGTCCGCGTGGCGCCGATCCTAAGTAAGAGTTGGGCCAGTCCACACGGAAAAAAAAGCACCGTTAACGTGTCACGTCAGCCAACTAACACCGTTATAAAAAATATCGAGAGATTTAATTTATGTCGATTTAAAAATTGATGGATATTCTATGTCCGGTTTTATGGTTTACTCAGTTTTGCGGTTGAGTGACACGGATGAAACTCGCCCTATATTTTGAGGGACCTAGAGTGCACTTTTTCCTTGTGGTTCTACGTCACGTTAGCTCGGCCCCGGTGCAGTGTGGGCTGCACACTGCGCCAGTGTAGGCTTTTGCCTTGTTGCATCATGTACGGGAGAGCCCGTACGGGGGGTCAGCCGCTGTTGGTAAGGACGTAGCGGCGTGTTCGGTTGGGATTTCAGCCGAGGAAGCGGGAAACTGGATCCTCGCGGGCGGGCCGATTTCTGGTGTGCCAACGAAAAATGATCTGGTTTTCTGTGAAATACTTCTGCTAGCTTTTTCTGTGCGTCAAGTTTTGACAACCCTAATATATCACAGAAGTCTTGCAACGAAAAAAGAACGCAGAGAGAGTGTACATAAGAGCTTCGATCATGCGGCAGATAAGGAATTTCAGAAGCAAACAAGCAGATGCAGGGTTGCAGGCGGTGGACCCCGGATGGTATTGCTAACAAAAACTCAACCTGATATTTGACATATCATTCTAACATGAACACGGCCGGCTTTCATCGTTTGACCTATGACTGCTAATTTATAAAAGAAATGAACAATGTAATAAAAATAATTTATAGCAATTTGAATATTATGCTACTAGCGATTTAAAAGCAGAGACTGGAAAAATAGACTAAGATAAAAAACGAACCTAAAATCAGTTTCAAAATTATATGGTTACAGCTGATAAACCATCGAGCAAAAAATGAGAGCCTTGTCACCACTTGTTACCTGTTATGATTTTTTTTATTCATAAGTTAACGTACATACCATCGAGTTGATTTTAAAGGTTTATTTGTCAAAGTTTAATTTTTAGCATTGACTTGAAGTCAACACAAATAGTATAAAAGCTGTAACATAAATTATTTTGAGCACTACGTTGTATATACGATAAAATCTCTTACAATGAGCATATGATGCTTCTCGGTCTATGATGCGTGTGGCAAATATAGGGCCCATCATGTGTTCCATGGCCAATGGATAATCATGTAAGACGAGAGGGTCGTACCAAAACTGTACCGACTTTATTGTGCACGTAGCAATTTTCAGTTATTTTTGGTTGATTTGTTTTTTATAGTGAGCAAACGATAGCTCCTCCGCTAGTAATATTAATTTTTGCTTAAATAATTAGAATTGTCAGTTTGAATATTTTAACATTATAACAACACGACAACGGAAAATTACAGCATGAATCGTTGACCTTGGTAAAAATCTCAAACGAATGGCGCATAGTTGTCCGGTTGTCCCTGCCTCCTGGACTGAAAAATAAAAGGAATTCTGATATCCTTATTTTAGTTATTTTATTTTGTGGACCCTCGTTAGGCAGGTTGGCAGAAACAAACAAACCATCCAATGCCAATCCACTTGGGCTTAGGCGCTCACTTGCACCTGTGCACTGCAGTTCAGTACTCCTACTCCACTGCAGTCTCCATATCACCTGCATTTCCCGAGAAAAGCAATCCATATTCTATGCGGGACTGTAGCGCATGTCATTTCCAACGCAAAAGCACGTTGCGTCACTGCCACCCGCGGGAAGAAGGAAGAAGCAGTGGTGGTGGTAGCCCCAGCCACAGCCCGCAGCCACCAGCAGCAGCCAGCAGCGGCAGCAGGAGGAGGCCACTCGGATTAGACAAAACGAAAGCGAACAGCATCTATCTACTCCCTCCCTATCTAGCCTATCTATCCATCACTCATCGCCCCAAAAAACAATGCGGCAAATCCAGAAGACGGATCATCAAATCGCCCATATCTTAAGAGTGGAAAGAGCATATGCCTAACGAGAACCCCCATTACCCTCCAAGATTAGGCTATGGAAAAAGGCCATTTGCCTTTCGAGTTGGCCCCTGTCCCCTTGGCCCATGATTAACAGAGAAAAGGAAATGAGAGATTCATTTTGAAAGCGTTAATAATTATTTGTACTTGAAGGAAGTACAGGAAGCTGGAGGAGGAGAAAAACATGCCTGCTGGTAATGTATCAGTGTCGTGAAGTATCACTGCAATGGATGATCATTTCTGGTCTTCTTCTTCTACACCGGCCTTCCTAGGCAACTGAAATGATAGAGAATGGATGGATTGCTAAGTTAACCCGTCATTTCTTGCCAGGAGAAAATTTGACAATAATAGAAGGAACAAAGCAACTGAACCAGCACACTCCGTCCCATCACAAGATGCTCTCATGCTCCAAAATTTAAACAGCTCTCATCCTCCTGAACTAGCCAGTCCATTATGAAGGGCTCAAGCACTGCTGATATGAGGAATTAGCACGTGATTTTGATTTGACAGCGGGCTCAGCTTCACTACAGGAATGATCGGTAGTAATAGTAGCCAAACAGAAAAGAGTGTCTTCGCTTGCAGCCTTCTTTAATTCTTTTTCATCTCTCTCTCTCTCCCAAACGAAGAGAGTGGAGCTCTGAGCTAAACTCCAGTTTCTGCTACTAGCTTCCATGAGTGGTAATGATAGCTCATACTACCCTCTTACTACCAGCTTTATCCACGAAGGAAAAGGCATGGAATCACATTTCTTCAGTTGGCATGCAGAATCAGACCGCAATAATCTACTCATGCAGGAACCAGAGCCTAGAATTGAAAGCTAACAACAGCGCCCTTTTTAAACAGGAACAGTGCTCACTTTTGGGAGAAGTATAGGACGAGTACTAACAGCAGCAGTAGTAGTGATCAATGACGTGCATGGATTCCCTCCACGAGAAAAAGAACGTGCATGGAGCCCCCCAGCTGCTTATACTAGTAGTACTAGTTGCGGTGCTCGCCAAAGTGTACATCAAATCAGATGCTGCAACACCGAGGGCCATGGATGCAACACCGAGGGCCATGGATAACTGATCCCAGGTAACATGGGCTTTTTACGCTGGGGAGAAGTGAAAAAAGAATAAGAGCTCGGCTAGCTCCATCATGGGGCTAATTGGCCAGCTGTTTAGTGCACTGATCAAGGCAAAAGCTAGCCTACAATAGGCACAACTCAGCCCTAACAGATATGGTTAGGGTAATGACAAATCCAGCTAAAGGTTGGCAGATGGCTAAATCATGGTTTTGTCTAAACTTTAGGGATCTACTCCATCTAAGGATACAAGTTCTAGCACAGCTTAGTACTCTGCCATTTGCTTGCGTAGTTTAATAGTAGTACATGGATAGGCTAACCATGAACTAAGATGAAATATCTAGCTATCCAGTCATATTTTAGACCTACTCGCTGAAGCTTCAAGCCTTGAGCTGTAGGTTAAGTATTAATCTACTAGTAATAAACATTTCATCTTGCTGGTGACAAATTAACTGAGCACCCTTTATTTGCCAGAGTGGGAGCAACCATATTTGCAAGTCAGATGAATAGTACAGGGTTAACACGGCTTAACCGCTGATCAGAACAAATAGGGAACAACACTACAACAGGTCTTCAAAGGTATAGTCATCCTCTCTATAGCCCACAATGTCAAATATCGACAAGCATTCGTGGATCTACGACACACGTGCCAATGCCCCTCTTTTCTTCACCTCCTACTTCCAACTACAATATAGGTAGATAATACATCTGCATCCTACAATAATCACCACCGATCACCTTGGTGAAACAATCATCTGCTCATCAACCCACGAAGTCATGGAGCAAATGGCCACCGATCTCCTTGGTGAAATGCCGGTCCTGACCTCCAAATGAGCTCATCACGTAGGCATCACTGACGTCCTCCAGCCCGAAACGATGGGCGAGGTTGAGCGGAAGCGCGGCAGGAAGGGGCTCAGCAATGTAAGCTCGGTTGTTCTGGTGAAGGCCAAGGGTGAGCGAGACACCGCCAGCATTTGCGGCACCACCGGTGCCAATGAGGTCAGGTTGGTGAGGGTGCGTCATCGTGATGTTGTGATGCGTGAGCCCATTGTACGCGAAGCTCACCTGACCGGAGATGTCATGGGGCATCTGGGAGAGGCCGTCCTCAATGTGCCGGGAGGCGGAGACGCTGTGATTCCTGGTCATGCTGCTACTTTGTCCTTGCAGCGAGTTTGATGGATCACAGGGCTTCCCGCTGCTGTCCGACGAATGTTGGGTGTGCTGCATGGAGAGCTGATTCTTGTCAAGAGACGGATTCTTCTGCAGCTGCCTCATCTCGAGGTTATGAATTTCTTCAACCATTGGCTTCCAGAGCCTAACCCTTGCATTGATAAACCAGTTTGATACCTGCTCAAGAATTGAGATATCAAAATGTTTTACATCGCTAGTAGCATTATGGACATAATGATATTGCAAGTGGAAAGCCGTATAGCCGACTGGCTAGTTACATCGATATATATAAATTTAGGGGAAAAAACCTTGAAATGGTTGGTTACCTGGTTCCTAGTTAATCCGGTCTGTTTAGCAAGCATCTGCTTATCGCTGTCAGTTGGATACCTGGAAATCAAGCACCAAACATCAGAATGCCAGTACATACACAATTGCAGAAGGATGAAGCAACATATACAAAGCATGGAAGAACAAATGAAACTAATCTAAAACAACAAACAAACCTTCATTGCACATTACGTGTAGTAGGATAGGAAATAATTCATCTAGATTGAAAAACAGTATGTCCGACAATTATTGCATTGAACAAATTAAATTAATTACAGCAAAAAGGTTGTTGCCCCTAGTCAGTTGGATGTCCTATGACAAAAAATTCTCCTCCATTATGCCAAGGCCATAACCACAACCAAAATGAAGGTACTCACAATTATCAAGTACGTGTTTTTCATCTGAAAAACATTTCGAGTAAACTATTCATCCAATAGATATTAGTAAACATTGAAGTTTTCAAGTCCCGCATGTATAAATTGAAACTGTGTACTACATATCTTTTATATCTGATGTAGTACAAACATGAATTAATGGTTCGTCACGGCCACAAAAGAAGGAATTTACTGTAGGAAAAACTGTGCCGAAATATTAAGTTGCCGAGAAGAATGAAGATATGGTATATGTGGATAGAAACTACAAAGAACATAGCAAGCATCCAACGTAACAAAGTACCGATATTTTTTTCCTGCACTCATTCAAACTCATGTTACCATCTAACAGATCTAATGATGTACATTCAGGTGGTTGCCTAAGTTGGTGGAAAATAAAATGCACTTTCAAGTTGTACTATCATCATGAACCAAATATCAATTGGGACCCATACAGGATTCCAATAAACATAACATGCAACTAATGATTGTTCAACGGGCAATCACATCTAAAATTGAAACAACAATAAAGATTATATGTGATGGAAACCAAGACTCCCCTTCTTTTTCAGAAGGCCTTGACACAAGTTAGGCCTATGAGTGCACAGCAATGACTTGTGTAAACCATGCACAAGAACCACACTAATTTTAATGCATCTAAACGAGGAAAAAATCTAGGACTTCAATAGAGCAAAATAATAATTTTCGCTAACGATTTGGTTGCAACTATCCTTCATATTACCGTCAAGTCCTAACTTGTGCATATATACCGTCAAGTCCTTTTTCTTTTTTCAAATTAGTGCACAATACGCATATTCAGTGATGTGCTTCTAGATTAGCATACCTAAAAAGATCCAACTTTCATTAGCTGAATTACTTTCAACAAATTAGGTTGTGATGATTTATTTCATATACTTACGGGTGCAAGAAGTGTTCGAATAGCCATGCACGAAGAACTGAAACAGCGCGCTCAGGTAGCCCTCTTTGGGGCCGCCATATGTTGTGAGGCTGGCTAAACGAATTCACATTGTTTCCCCTTAGTAGGCCAGCACCGCCGCCCATAAGCCCAAAGTTTGCCGTGTCTTCCTTGCCGAGACCATCTTTGGTAGCACCCTTGCCCATATTGCGCAGCTGGTTCAGTATCATGCCCTTAAAATACTTGAAATGCTTCGACATTGTCCTAAGAGCCATGGAAGCGAAAGGAGCAGCATTGCTCAGACCCGCAACAGTCTCAAAGGACGATACTACAGCTTGGAGCTGCTGATAGTATTGCTTGTATCGCTTGCAAACCTACAAGGTTTATTGTAACTGTGTCAGAGGACATCAAGATATGGAACCCAATTAATTGTTTAATAATACATCAAGATGTGCAGACCTACTTCACGATCATGTGGACACTACACCAACGCAAACTTCCTGATTAAGGAACGAGGATCGTATTTGACACCATTGCATAGGAAAAAAGAAATGGTGCGCAACATTTTTTCAGTATGTACTAGTAACTATATAAGCAGAATCTTTCTGCAGACAAATTCATCGAATCTTATATCGTGAAAGAGGACAAACTGCTGGAATCTTATCAAGTACTAGTAAACTGAATTTTTCTCTGTGATGTAATTAGAGCATCCTGGGGAATTTAGCTGCTATATCATGCATGTTGACAGAATTGTATGCTACCTTTTGATCATAGATAAACTGCGGATCAACTGCTAGTTTTAGAAGGGAGCTTACAAGAGCCTTAAACTGTTGATTGATTTGAGACATATTAAACAACAAAATATATCAAAAAGAAGAGATGTGTCACTAATCCATATCAACCCTCATCAAATCACAAGCACAAGAAATAATCTGTGCAACAACAGTAAGTGCATCCATGATGTGACCATGAGGTGTTCGTTAGATTCTTATTCATGAAGTTAATTAATGCAGGGTAGCAGACGCAAAAGTAATACCTATTTTCTTTGGAAAAATAGAAGCGATATGAAACAACATATATATATATATATATATATATATATATATATATATATATATATATATATAAATATATATCTTGTGATTACTCACGTCTTCCATAAGAGATATGAGCCTAGTCTTCCTCCACTGCTGCTCGGCGCCGGAGACTGTGACCGCGTCCGCGGCGGCGCGGTCGCTGCCGTCCATCTCGTGGTCGACGCTTCCCGCGGCGTCCATCGCGTCTACGTCGAGCAAACCTTCGTCCGAGCCCCTGTCAAGCTGCGTGGGGCGGCCGCCGACGTCGCAGATCTCTTCAAGCAGCTTCTGCGCGGGGCCCAAAAACCTGGACCGCCCGAGCACGGCGGCGTAGCCCGTGAAGGGCCCGTACGGCCCGGCGGCCCCGCCGCTGCTGCTGCCGCCAAACTGCCTCCTCGGCGTGGGCGGAGGGTTCGAGGACGCCGACGACAGCGACAGAGCGAAGTTCTGGCTCGGGATCTGGGCCCCTCCGCTCGCGGTCCCCGGCGGCATCCCATGCGCCACCATCTGCGCGTGGGCGTGTGCCTGCGCCTGCGCCAGCGTCGGGCTGTGCGGTGAGTACGACGACGAGGACGAGGCGTACGAGTAGAACGCCGGGGGCAGCGGCCACGACCCGGGCGGCGGCGACGAGTCCGTCGGGTGGTCGGGCGGGAACCGCAGCTTCTCCCGCCGGCTGTGCTGCGGCACGTGGTACAGCTGCCCCGCGGCCTGCCCAAGCAGCAGTTGCTGGTGGTGGTGGTGGTGCTGCTGATGCTGATGCTCGCCGCCGCCGCCCCCGTATCCTCCTCCTCCTTCCCCCGCGGCGGAGGACATGGCGCCCGCGCTGGGCGGTGGACGTAAAGCTCCCACGCACGCAGGCAGACGTAAGCGAGCGCCCTGCAGAGAGTATCCTCGGGGAGAGAAATAAAGAGGAGGAGGAGGAGGAGAGCGAGGCGTCTCCTCAGGTAATCCTGCAGGGTGCTGCAGCTCGATCGATCGGTGGCTTTGCGGCAGCCGGGAGCGGCGCCGACCTGATCTGATGCTATCTTTGCTTTGCGCCCGCTTTTTGATGCGTTGCCTTCTCGGTGGTGGAGGAGGAGGTGTGGTGTTGGTGTTGGGCTAGCTGTTGCGCTCGGGGGGCCTTGCTTTCTTTCTTTCTGCAAATTAAAGGTGCGCAGCTGCAGCAGATGGGTGCGGAAAAGAGACGCGGGGGCGGGGGGCGAGGCGAAGGACGGACGGGAAATGGTGTGTGGAGAGATAGCAGCGCTGAGCAGTGAAAGCGAAAGGCAGAAAGGGAGTTGGTGCGGCTGGTCTGGTCGTGCGCGGAGGAGGGGAGCCTGGGGAGGTCTTCCTGGTGGTGGACGGGGCTTAGCGGATCAGGGTGGGCGTAACTGTGGGCTCGGTTGCACATATACGATGAACCACCGCCATATCAACGTATCGGATACGCCGATACACCGTGATACATCAGGAATACACGTATTCTCAACGTATTCAACCGCTAAGCCGGCAAGCCGCACGACCGTGGCGCAGGCGGGCAGGGGCACAAGGCGACACGGTGAGGTGAGGAGGCGCAGGGCGACGACCGGCGAGGAGACGCGGGTAGAAGCTAGACCTCGGAGCACGAGAGACGTACGTCATCGGTTCGGGAAGAACAGAGGAGAGCAAATGACGTGGAGGAGGGCTGAAGCAGCGGCAGCCGAAGGAGGGAAGCGCAGGGCAGTGAGGAGCATGGCAGCGGTTAGTAGGGCTGGGCACATTTTTTACCGAAAACCGAAAAATAACCGAACCGAATTTTGCGGTTTTTCGGTTTTTGTTTCAGGTTCGGTTTATGGTGTTGTAAAAAACGACTAGATCGGTTCGGGTTCGGGTTTAGGTGCATGAAAACCGAAGTACCGAATTAACCGATCTTTCTCCAACTGCCGTGGTCGGTGGTCCACTCTGGTCAAACAGACTCAAACCCTAGAGATTTAGAGAACCCGATCTGAACACCATCTCCATCTGGGCGCCGCGGCCGCCGCCTCTGGGAGTCGACTGGGAGGGAGGAACCGCAAGCGGCCGTCTCCCTACGCCGCCCGGCCTGCCTCCCCGCACGCCCCGCCGTTTTTCCGCGCGCCCGCCGACACGCCGCCGCCCCCGCGCCGCGCGCCGCCGCCTCCTCGGCCCTCAACGCGCCGCGTCTGGCCGCCTCCCCGCGCCGCCGCGCCGGCGCTTCCCCCGCCGCCCTCAACGTGTCGCGCCGACCGCCTCTCCCTGCGCTTGCCGCGCCATTTGTTTGGCTATTGATTGTTTTTACTATGGAATATTTGCTGAAAATGTTGATCCGGATGTATTTGCTTTGAGCTGTGCAGAGTTTGTTTTTGGTAAAAACCAAAAACCGACAAAAAACTGAAACCGAAATTCGCGGTTTCTACGATTTAAAAAAACCGATCGGTTCTATGATTTTATCAAACCGAACTTTACGTAGAAAAAAAACCGAATCAAAGTTGCGGTTTAAACCGATTGCCCACCCCTAGTGGTTTGTCGCCGTCGGTGGTACCGAGAAAATCGAAGGCTGCTCTAATACAGTACTAGTACTAATAGTAGTACTACTACTTTCCTCTTTAAACAATGTTTATTTTTCTATGCATTTTTTAACTGCACATGTACAAATTAAACGAACAAACTTAGCAAAACACGATACCACCTCAAAATGACGCAAATATAATGGCTAACCCTGCAAAATGAACAATACTCTATAGCAGAAACATAAAACTAATGGGAGTATGCTCTATACTATATTCTATGAATAATTCAACAAGATACTAAATTCTTAACGTATATTACGTATCCTCATATTATTATTTTTTTAAACTAGTGTACCACTGTATCGTTATATCTGTATCTCCGTATCTGTATTTCTATACCGTGCAACTTAGACTGTGGGAAGATCACCTTTCGAGGGTTGTAGTTGTGGGAGATGGGTGAAGGGTTCTTTTTTACCATCTAGTAAACAACTGCAGCACATTTTTTAATTGAAAAACTTTCATACGCAATGATAGTATGATTGTTATAGTATACCTGCTCCCTTAGTTCTTAGAATTAAAAAAAAAACTGTTCCCTCCGTTAAAAAAATTCAGAGTTATAGTTAAAATTAAATTTCTTATGGATAGAGAGTATAAATCCTAAATTTTGTATAACTCATATATATATATATATAAGTGTTCAAAAATTCATAGAACTTTCATATAACTTGGACATAAATTCATATAACTTGGACATAAGTTATATATATGTGGTTACAATATAATATATATAATATTTTTAGTTACATTATTGTTATATATAAAAGTTTTCCATTGATAACATGTAAACATATGATAGTTTTTTAGCCATTGTTTTTTCTTTGTCAGGTTTGTTTTATGGCTAGGTGGATACGATGCAATTCAGTGGCTCCTCGGATGGCACTGGTGACTGGTGGATGATGGGGTCCTCACATGGCAGGCACAGCGATGAACGCCTAAAACCGGATTACAATGTACTATATGACAAAAAATGATCAAATATAGATCGGATATTTTGACATAAACTTTAACTCTATATATATATATATATGTATATATATGTATATATATATATGTACAAGAAGAGAGAAGTAGAGAGAGATAGTATAGGTTATTCCATATGGATAGTCCATATGCATATTGGTATCTTTCCTATAGCTGTATAATAATATTAGATGGTTGAATGAAATATTATATATTTATTAACTAGTAATATATCCATATCCATGTAACGCTATAGTAAAATAATCGATGATTTTTTTTAAATCCAAGCGTGCGTATAAACAAGAAAAATTGAGCAAATCTCGGATATCCTACATGCATCCAAGCTAAAAAAGAGCAAATCTTGGATAACATCTCGCAATTTAAATTCATGCATGCATGCACATGATAAAAATAAAAAATAATATGAATAAAAGTTGACTCTAATTTTCGTTTGATAAATTATGAGTGAGTAAGAGAAATATATTAAATCTGAACCGTGATAGAGATAGAGATAGAGATAAAAATAAAGATTATTTTTACACACATTGTGGTTGCCCCTTAGAAGGCCATACAAATATAAAATCTCATGACACACTAGCTTTCCATTGCCTCTATGCATATATGTTTAGGGCTCTTTCATCGAAGTTCAAGTAAATTTATCCGAACAATTTGTTTCATTAAGAAATTAAATCGTATGGATAATTATAGGAAATCATCTGGAATATAAGAGTGACTCTTCAAATTTCCTTTGAGATCTTTCATTGGAGTTTCCGAAGAAACCATTTCCCCCCTTTTTAGTATTTGAATTATCATGTTTGTATTTCATCCAAACAACTATTATTTCATCCAAACAACTATTTCAAACCTTCCTATTTGTATAATCCATGAAGGAATTCACAAGCTGTCTATTATGTTACGAAGTAACACTTGCATTAGTGTGGCGTTGTCAATTTTGAAGAGGTTATGCTATGGCGTATGCAGGACCGTCGATCAGCATGTGTGAGATGAGCGATTAAACATGGCTCCTAATTTAGGGGCCCCAAATATTTTGTTTTTTAATTAATGCTAATACGTTCCAACATATTTAAAGAGCGCTTGTATCATTTTTCTAAACAAAACTTTGCTCTTCCTTCTTCTTTACTGTTGGTAGCTATAACAGATCTATTTTCTTTAGCTCTAATAAATATTCGATAGTAATGATGGTCATTTTAAAGAACTATGCTCATGAGGACGATGTGAAAAAAGTGCGTTCCAGATGTTAAAGGTTCTATTTTTTCCACTTAATCAAAATTAAATCGTGGAATATAATCGTAGTTCTTCTTAGCGTTAATGATAACATGTGTCTAGCTTGATATATTATGCAAATTTGGTGAATATATATTAGTTAAAGTAAACTTTACTCTTCTAATTCTTAGCATTTTCTAATGTTTGGGATCCTAAATTCATAAGGTCCTGGGAGTATGGCGCCACCAGACAGGAGCATTTGCCCTGTGTGGTTCTAGTCTTGTATTGATCAAGTCATCAAGGGTTGTCATCGCAAAACCTAGAGATGACAAAGCAAGATTTTGCATTCTTTTTATCTGGGCTCCGCTCCATTGCTGGAAAAGGAAAACCTGAAGCAATCTTTGTGATAGAATCGCGTGAGTTTGTGGACTTTGTGGTTGCCTTTCTTCCTCCCTTCTTCCGTCTTTCTCTGTTTATTGTCCTCATACCAACTTTAATTAAACTTTCAGAAAAGGATGGATTTTGTGGTTGATAGAGAGCTATTTTCTTGTTTATATATTTTTTAAAAATTTATATAAGTTTTCTTTTAAAGAAACCAAATGAATTGATTTTAAATTTATAATAGTTATTGTTTAATTAATCATACAACAATCGTTTATTTTTTTATATCTCGGATACATATCCTCTGATTCGAACAGATCATAAGTTTAATTCCTTTATCCATATGTAAGGCAAGGACCGCATTTTTTCTTGCTGTGTACTGGAACAATAACGGAACAATAACAACTACTATGTACTAATACCCCGTCTTTGTATGCTTGATGCATTATGTCCATAATTCATGGGCCAATGACCCAGATCCTCACCGAACACCGAATGCAAGATATAACTTAGGTCCCGTTTTAACTGATTTTACCTCGATTTCTATTAACACAATTTTTTATATAAAATTACTTAAAAATATCACATAAATTTATTTTTTAATTTGTAATAAATAAAACTCAATTAATCACGTGTTAATCCATTATTTTCCCTACATCTCATTATATTAGATAGAACCTTAGTGTAACTGTAGTGTTGTAAATACTAACAGTAGAATTTATATGTAGTAAACACTATATATATATATGGTTTGATTTGCATAAGCTCTATAATAATCGCTTTCTAGTTTTGCCACTTGGGGGAGTAGGAAAATAATTACCGTGAATAGTACATTATACCAGGAGCGAATCTATGTCGGTGGATCCTGACATACCTTGGGATTCACGCATAAGAAGATATTATATATATATATATGTGTTAAATAATTAAAAATTATACGACAACATATCTTCTCTTCAGCACGAATTTTGTCGAAAGTCAGAACTCGAAAAGAGTGGAAGACGGGAACCGTTGCTAAGAAATTTTTGTCACATTGAGATTTTTAGAACGATTGAATTATGAAAAGACAGGAATACATGCATCTCTTTTTCAGAAACACGCGATAAAGAAGGTGACAACAGCTCAACCATCACCCCAACGATTTCATAACGGTTGGATTACGAAGAGACCGCAAAGACATTGCATCTTTTGTGTTGATTTTTTGGATGATATATTTTAAGTTAAAATTTTAGATTCGTCGATGCAGTATACAATGATATTTGTAAGGCCTCACCGGAATAAAATAGTAGTGGTCACTCATTTATAACAGGAATGTCTCGTGCGAAATTGAATAGCAGAGGATGCGAGTGTCCCTGAAATGAACGTCGAAAACTTCCAAAACGAGCACGGCCTTGTCCTTGACTTGACCGAGGGAGCACGTAGCGTTCGTCATATTCCACCCCTCGCAGTCGCCAACAGATTACTCAACAAAATTCCAGCGGGTTTTGATTTGATCGGCAAACCACACGTACGATGGCCATTAACGCTGCCCTAAAACACATCCTATCCTCTCCATTGGCTAGGGATGGCCAAACGGACAGTCCGACCTAACATAACACGGACACGGATATAGCACGACCTGTTTAGACATGGCCCGTTAGGCACGGATACTGTAACGGGTCGTGCCGTGCCGACCCACGTATCATGCCCCTAGCCCAAGCACGGTCCACGGGTAACCGTGCCGTGTTGTGTTAGCCCGGACACGTTTAAGGCCCACATGCCGGAAACCGACCCACGGGCCAAAAAATAGAAAAAAAAATCACGGCCGAAAAAACCCCGCACAGCGCACCGCGCACGCTCGTGAGTCACGCAGCGCAGACGCTCCGCCTCTCTCCTCTCAGCTCGTGACGCCGCCAGTCGGGGTCCGCTCCCTCCCTGGATCCCAAGCCGCCATCGCCGCCGGCCGGGTCCACTCCGCCCTTAACACCGGCACCGTCTTCGCTCCGCCCCCTGCGCCACGCCAGCGCACCACCTCCGCTCCGCCCTTCGTCGTGCCGCCTCTGCCCTCCGTCTCCGCATCGCGCCGCCTCGACCCTCCGCCTCTGCATCGCGCCACCTCCGACGCCACGCCGCCGTCGAGCCGCCTCTCCCCGTCGCTCCCTGTGTCGCCACCCTAAACCCTAACCCTAGCAGCCTAGCGCCGTCGCTTGTCGTGCCTCCCCGCTTGCCGTGCCGGTCCGTGGACCGTGTCGTGCCCAGGCCGGCACGAAACAGTATCCGTGCCGTGTCGTATCAGCCCACGGGCTCGGCCGTCGGCCCAGACACAACACGGTCCATCGTACTATGTCGACACGGCCCATCTTAAACCGGGTTATGCCATGTCGAACCGATATAAGTGCCATCGTGTCAGGCCAGCACGTCTTCACCCGACCCATCTGGCCACCTCTACCATTGGCCACCGTCTACGCTCCGACAAGAGGGGAGGGGGCGAGAACCCCTCCGGGGCAAAGCCCACCGATGATTTGTATCCGCAGGTGAACAAACACTCCGGTAGGCCCCACCACCGACTCGACGCAACATAAGCAGCGGTTGCACGGCCCATCTCCCTACGGCGTCGGTCTCACTGTCACACGGGCCCGATCTACGTGGGGTACACTGGTACTAGTACCACTCTACCACCCGGTTAGGTTAGCAGGACAGCAGCAGCAGGGGATTGTTACGCAGATTCCCCGGGATAGCTACGGTCGTCACGTCTCCGGGGTGTCAAGTCCCCGGCTCCGTTGCATCATCATCATCGCCACCACTGCACCAGCGCCCAGGACTAAGCTGGAGTACGCCGCTAGTACGACTGCTCCGAAATACGGTAGGAGTACGCATTAGTATTGGAAAAGGGGATCATGAGATACTTGAGGTCTACGGCGGCGTAGAGCCTGCTCGGCGTCGGAGGTGACGTGGCCGCTGTTTCCATTTAACGTCGCATCCACCCGTCACCCGCGAGAGAGAGAGAGAGAGAGTTGGAGGTTTAGTACTACTGGCACTGGACTGGACTGGGTGAATGAACTAGTCCTCCGTGGGTGGGCTTTTGCTGCAACTGTAGCCTTTTCTGTAGCACCAATGTACTCTACCCTACTCCTAGCCCACTTCATTGCTATAGCGTCCTGTACAGCTATGCCTACCCAGCTACTACTAGTACTACTACTACTCAAAGCAGCACTGAGCACGGCATGTGTACTACAACAAGGCAACAGTGCCGTATCACGTGGACAGGTGGGCCCTGCTAGGCAGGAACAATGTGATTGCGGCACCGTTGGATAATCGTCGATGGCGTCAAGGAGGTACTGCCTGGCAGCCGGTCAAGCTATGGCTGGCTGACGCACGTAGAACACCGACCATTACTCCAGGTCTCCGGCACGACTACCCAACACCGCGCGCAGCAGTGAGCACGGGTGAGAAACTGTGAAAGCATAAACCGATCCGATCCGTCACAATTCGCACGTTCGCAAGTAGCGGTACATTACATTGAAGTGCTTAATTATTTGTTGCCACCTCCGTGCACAAACGCGCATTTCTATGTTACTATTTAACAGTTGTTATGATTATGAAAAAAAAGACATATATGCCTTTTAATAAGTGTATGGTAGGGTGGAGTGGGATGGTTTAAAACCGTTAAAGAGTGATTGACGCTAAGATGAGTGACGAATCTAAAAAATATAGACTGAGATAATAAGCGTACATATGACCCATACAACTATATATGGACTATTTATGATTTATACAACCAAAATTGACAGGACCTAATTGTAATTTAGACTAAAACCAACACGGGAGGTTAGACCGATTAATAATAACTAGATGCCTGTATGTTGCAACAGACGTCATTTTATTTTATCATAATTATTCTAAAGTTAAAGTCTCATATAATTTTAATTTATATTTTTTTCTTTATGTCTTCACCTCAGGCTTATTTTAACATTGGGACTACGGGTTAATTTTATAAACACTCAAGTGGTTTTTTGCAAAATAGCCAGACGAACTGCGGGTTAATTTTATAAACACTCAAGGGGTTTTCTGCAAAATAGCCAGGCGGGATAAACACTCAAAGGATTTTCTGCAAAATAGTCAGGCAGACTGCGGGTTAATTTTATAATAACTCAAAGGGTTTTCTGTAAAATAGCCAGACATAACAAAATTTTAGTGGAAATGCTACTTATTTTATAGATATAGATGTAGCATGTGTTAGGGTAATATATTTAGGGTTGACCTTAATTACTTTGCTAATTACCTTGTTAATCAAGCAGGGTATGTACTAGTGCAGTGGGCGGAGCCCAGGCACTTGCCTATGGTGCCGGCCTTGCTCCATCCATGGTAAGATGGTATCCTATATATCTATACAAGGATTCTCATTTAGTATACTCAATAGCAATTTTTTGAATTATGGTTAAGCCACGTCACCTTAAAAGCACATAGCCATTAGATCGAATCTCTACGGTAGTACAGCTTACATGTTGCATCTCTCCCTCTTCCTCTAGACAGTAAGCTAGAGTCCAATGGCAATGATCACTAGATGAAGACCCATACGACCATCCCCATCCTGCACTAGCAAGGCCCAAACAACAGAGGTGAGGATTCTTGGTCTTTTTCGGTCTCCCGGCCTCTCCCCATTGCTGGTCACGATCCCGTTGCCATCATCCGGTCTTCCTCCCTACGCAAGTGCGTCGCACCACCAGTAATGCACCGTGCAACTCTCGCTCTCCTGATTAGGGTTTTATTTTCCGCGAAAGCCAGCCCAGCCCGGTTTTCATGGTTTTTTTTGTCCGTTTCGCGAGGGCTGGGCATGACATTTTCACGGTTTCGTTTAAATAATTTTGTAGGAATTCAAAAAATTTAAAAAATTCATTTTAATACAAATATATATATATATTATAAAAAAATATAAATTTCGCGATGTTTGCCGCGAAAACCGTGGTATATGGCGCGATTTTCGCGCGGTTTGAGCGAAAACCGCGGCACGACGTGGATTTAGATTCGGTTCAAATTTAAATTACGGTTTTCACGGTTTCCACGGTTTTCATAGTTTTCGCGTGTTTTGCACGGTTTTCGCGGTTTTTGCGCGGTTTTCGCGGTTTTTGGGGTTTTTGGTGCGGTTTTCGTGGTACGTACGAAATCGTTTAAATTCAAATTTATTACTGTTCATCGCCGGCGGTTTTCACGGCTTTCGTGAATTTCGACCAAAATTCACCGTGCCGTCGAAAGGCGGTACGGCATAACCCGCAGGCATCAGGAACCCTGTTGCTGATCTCCTCCCCACTAGTACACCACCCCCACCCTGTTGCTGATCTCCTCCCCACTAGTACACCACACCCCCCAAAACACTACTACCCACTACCTCCAGGGACCATGCTCCGCGCAGCAGCCAGCAGCACATGCGCCACTTCCTCTCGCTTGGTTCTCCCCGCCTCTCAGCCTGCTCGCCTCCTCCTTGAGATGTGTCGAAACTTGGTTTCGGCAATATGATTTCGGGTCGCAATCGAGATCGCCAAGCACAATGGGTTAGAAGAAGAAGAAGATTTAGACAGTTCAGGCCCTCTCGTGAGGTAATACCCTATTCCCTTTTTGGTGGATTCGATCCGCCGAGTGTCTTTATTGATCTCGTGATCTAAAGTGAAAGCTAAAAGTTGATCTCCTATCGGAATCTTTGATCTAGAATCTGATATCCCTCAAGGGATGCCCCTTACCCCCCTTATATAGTCTTGGGAGGAGGGCTTACAGATCGAAAACTCTATCTTACTCTAAGTTGGTTTCTTCAATCTTACCAAACCGTGGCTATAGGCCGATTGCCTTATCTCTATCGGCAATCGTAACACCCAAGTCAAGTTCGGCTTACAGATATGACATGCGCAATCTATCCCTACCTCCAGTCGGATAAGCTTGCCATGTAGATACCCGATTGCCACAATCTCCACAGTAGCCCCCGAGTCCTTTTCAGTTGACGAGACAACTCAGCTTCAGACCAAAACAAGCACACAACCAAAAACCTCTTTGACCGAGTGCTTTTGGCGCCGAGTGATTCCATCATCTCTGCCTGAATCTTCCCGAGTGGCTCCAAAGACTGTGAAGGGCTGGAAAGATATCTAAAAAATTCTCAAAAATAAATATCTAGGTGAATCTCCTGATGCACCTAATTAGGTGTAGCCCCCGACTATGTGGTTAGTCAAAAATAGGCTAAGCATATAGTCAAGAACTATAAAAGATCATTCTCATATAGATGCCTAGCTCATGCTAAAGCAATCATAGAAATCTCATTACTCGGCAAGTTCATACTCATCCGAGTGAATTTGCCCGAGTCATCTCGTAACAAACAACTCAATCAACCCTCGTGGGTGAAAAGCACTCGGTAAGCCCATGCTTATCCGAGTGGATCTGCTCGAGTCATCCCGAAACAAATATTTTAATCAACCCTCATGGGAAAAAAAGTTCTTTCAATCATATGAAAAATATGACCAAGTTATTAAATAGCTTATGCCATAATACTGGTCTCAATCTATAAAGATCTTCACCAAGGTGGAAAAATAGATAGCATTGATAAGATCACTTGATCAAATGCCAAAAAACCAAACAGCCCTTGTCATCAAGGCAGCTATAAAAACTTAACTGTTGGTCACCTTCCAAGTTGCATCGTGCCAGCTTCTCATGAAGTCAAGCAAACCGCGATATGGAAGGATTTTCAAAGGTACAGGGCACTCGGACATGCGCATATTGCCAGGGCAAATCTGCTTAAGCTCATCCGCTTAAGTCCTTAAGGACACGCGTCGGGCCACACCTTAGCCGGGCCGTAGATTTTCTTATGGGCTCGGCCCAATCACTAGAAAACCTAGCGCAACCCTCAAATCTTTCTATAAAGGCACGAGGTCATCCCCGCCTCTTCACCTTCCAAAAATTCCTCTTTTCGCAGTACTGTTCACCAGTTCACTGCGGAGAACCCTAGACTCGCGCGCTCCCAAATCCATCCATCTAGAAACTCGCTCTTTGCAACAACCAGCTTCCGCAGCCAAATCTCCCACGTTCCCTTGTCAAAAAGCCCGACCTTTTTCGACCAGATCCACTTCCCATCAACACCACTCTCATGGCGGAGGAAAAGAGGATTCCGTTCGACCAATGGGCCGTTTCGGATGTGAGGAAATCCACCCTCAAAGAGATGGTGAAGCACGGCGTGCTTCCGCCAAAGGAGATCGTGGGATGGCGCCCGGCGGCGGGGGAGGACTTCCCAACCCCGAACACCGGTGAGCTCGTCGTTTTCACTTCTTTCTTCTATTGCGGGTTCAGCCTTCCCACCTCCGAGTTCTTCCGGGGGCTTCTGGATTACTATGGGCTTCAACTCTACCATCTGAACCCCAACTCGATGCTTCACATCGCTCTCTTCATTCATGTATGTGAAGCCTTCCTTGGCATCCTCCCCCACTTCCAACTATTTCGCCGCATGTTCTATCTCAAACCACATCCAAACAAGGACCACCCATGCGTCATTGGCGGGGCAGGTTTCCAACTCCGCGGATCTCTCCGCAAGGAGTATTTTTCTCTTCCCTTAAAGTCCTCCAATAAGGGATGGCACGCGGGCTGGTTCTATATTAGCAACCCTGAACCCAACCTGCCAGCTTTCATCGGCCTTCCTCCTATCCCCAGTCCAACTTGGAGCACTGTCCCAGTAGCCCAAGATTGGGACGAGGCCAACAAGCTGCTTGCGAAGATCCTGGCGATGAAACAAAAGGGTTTTCGTGGAGAACAAATCACTCGGCACTTTATCAGGTGCCGACTGGCGCCGATCAAGGAACGGTCGAAGCCGACCTTCGAGTATGAAGGCGGAACGGACCCCAATCGGGAAGATCCAGATCCACTCAGCTACGAGGTCCTGAAGATCCGGATGTACAAGATCTTCTCGACTGGAATCGCAGTTGAGCGGGCCCTCATTCTACCGGTCCTCCCCTTCAGCATCCACCGACCTCCTCCTCCAGTAAGCCGACTGGTTACTTCATAACGTCTTTCAATCTTGATATCTTGTCTCTTAGCGTTGTGCATTCTTTCTTCTGCAGGAAAATGCTTCTGTCACCTCCAAGCCATACAAGGTGTCCCACGATGACGCGCCACGTCGCCCCGCCAAGAAGCCGGCTGGCGGGATCAAGATCCAAGGCGACCCAGTCGGGAAGCGAGCGGCGCCGAGTGAAGACTCAAGCAAGCGGGCGAGCAAAAGGAGGCTGATCATCGAAGATTCGGATGATGACGTCCCGGCTCCTCCGGTCGAGACCCCACCCCTAAGGCGATCACCGCGGACGGCGCCGAAGATCCGCCGGTCATCCAGGCATGCTCTGTTACCAAAGTCCGAACTTTTTCTGTTGAGAGTATTCCTTGTCTTTACCCCTGCTGCATTTATTTTCACAGGAGGCCCCAGGACATAGATCCTGCCGGGGGAGGTGAAGGGCCAACTCCAGCCGCAGCTCCCGAGGTGCCGAAGCCAGCAGAGCCGAAGCCTCGGAGCCCACAGCCGAGCATGAGCGCTCCGAGCAAACAGCCGTCGCCTCCGACGAAGGATGCTCCGAGGAAGGAGCCCCCGACCGCCAGCCGGGACGTCCCGACTGGAAGCCAGTCATCAGCCGGGAAACCCCAGGCCGCGGCTCGTGCAGCCCCGACTGAGGGCCACTCGGCGCGAGGTCAAAAGAAGGAGGCCAGCCGGGCCGCTCCACCTAAGCGCGCGGCCGCCGAAGCTGGTGAGATTTGTTTCAAAATACTCTTTTGCTCTTTCAGTTTGAATCTTTCATGTCTTCATTTGTCCTTCTTATTTGCCACCACGTGGATGAGATCCCTGTTGCGGTCCTCGAAACCCGGGTTCCCCTATTAGGATCGAGTGGCGGGACTCGGAAGGCGAAAGGCAGGGCATCATCCTGGACCGGCAAGCCGAGAAAGATGAAAGAGATGCCCTTGTCGAAAGCTTGAACGAGGCGACCCGGCTGCTCAACGTAAGCCTTCGTCTTTCTCTTTAATTGTACTATCATTGTCTTTCAGTCGATCACTCTTCCGTTTTCGCGTGCAGAAGGAATATTGCCGCTCCATGGCAAAATCTGAGGTGCTGGAGAAGCTGGTTTCCCACCTGAACTCCTTAGAGGACGTTCAGCGACAGCTGAAGGCCACTCGGGAGGAGGCCGCGTCAAAGGAGGCAGCTTTAAGGAGGGAGATCGCAGAGCTTCGGGAGGCGAACCTCGACCTCCGAGGATCAATTGGAAGTAAGCCCATCTCTCCAAGTTTCTTCATGATTCCCATGTTAATTTCGCTTGTTGACGATCTTCTTTTTGTTGTAGAAAATTCTTCGAAGGTCCATTCGCTTCAAGTCCAGCTAGAGGCAGTCAGCCTCGATAAAGCCGAGATGGAGGCCGAGTTTGAAGGTAAGCCTCTTTGGAGTAAAACTTCTTGCGCTGCTTCATTTTCCGAGTGCTTTGAATGATCCGGAGCTTTTGGCAGCTTACAAGGTAAAGACCCGAGCTCAATACGACGTCTTGCTTGGGCGGGTCAAACAAAGCGACGAGATTCGGGAAGAGGTCGCCAATGCCGCTATGCCGATCTTGCTGTCCTTATTCGATCAAGGAGTTGGGGCCAGTTCGCTGGAGCCGGTTGAGGTATTCGACAAGCTGCGGCTGGCTCCCGACCAGTATCTGGCCAACATCACCGAAGCAGCCAACATGGGGGCTGGTCTGGCTCTTGCGCAGACCAAGTCCCTTTACCCCCGAGTGGATATCCACTCGGTCGGGGAAGGCTTTGCTGACGGAACGACCGACGAGCAGGCCTTGGACATGCTCGTGAGGCGCAGAGGCGGCGAAGAAAATATCCATTGATGTAGTAAACAATTTCAAGATTTGATTTGTCTTTCTGACTTTGTCTTGTAAATGTCGCATAACCGTAACGCTCTGATGTAGAACTTGTGATATATTTAGTTTATTTATGTTAATGTCTCGATCCGAGCTTTTGCGTGAAATTTCTTAAGTAGCTTTCGTCTGGCTGTCATCAAGCCTAGGCTCGATTAGGTCATCGGAAAACTCTCAGTCCTTAGACACTGAACTCGAATCGAAGGACATTAAACAATGATAAACCAAATTATGCACAAAAGTTGATGAGGAAAACTTGAGCTTTATTGACATGTGTAGTAAGCCTCACCGCTAACTCAAGAAGTCATCTTGCTTGAGGTTGGCAATAAGGAAAACATGAAGCCCTAGCCGAATTAGGCATAAAATCGTCGAAGATGCTCGATGTTCCAGGAGTTTTCCACCATAGACCCATCTTCACGCTTTAGCCGGTATGCACCGGGCCGAGTCACTTCAGCGATTATGTACGGTCCCTCCCATACGGGAGATAACTTGTGTCGGTCTTTGGTGGTCTGGATCTTGCGTAGGACCAGGTCGCCAACAATGAAAGCTCGTGCTCGCACGTTGCGATTGTGGTATCTTCTGAGCCCTTGAAGGTATTTGGCCGACTGGATGAGGGCTGCCTCACGGGCCTCTTCCAATTGGGTGAGGTCATCCACTCGGTCAGGGTCGTAGTGTTCATCGTTGAAGCTGCGGACCCGGAGGGATTCATATTCCATCTCGTTTGGCAACATGGCTTCTGCGCCATAGACCAAAAAGAAGGGAGTTTGGCCGGTAGCCCGACTGGGTGTGGTCCGCAGCGTCCATAAAACCGAGGGAAGTTCTTGGACCCACTTGCCAGCGTAAGGGTTTAGGCGGTCGAAAACGCGGGTCTTGATGCCTTGGAGGACCATGTCGTTGGCTCGCTTGACTTGTTCGTTGCTTTTAGGTTGAGCTACTGATGCGTAGCAGATCTTGATTCCGAAGTCTTCGCAGAATTCCTTGAAGATGCCTCCCGTGAATTGAGTCCCGTTGTCAGTTATGATTCTGTTTGGGATGCCGAAGCGGTGCACGATGTTGAGGAAAAAGTTCCGTGCTTTATCAGCAGTAATTGTGACGACCTGCTTGGCCTCAATCCACTTGGAGAACTTGTCGATTGCGACGAAGAGGTGTGTGAATCCTCCTGGGGCTTTTTTGAAAGGGCCGAGCATGTCCAGGCCCCATACCGCGAACGGCCAGGAAAGTGGGATTGTTTGAAGCTCCTGGGCCGGGACATGGCTTTATCGGGCGAAAAACTGGCAGCCTTCGCAGGTTCATACGACTTTATCCGCGTCGGAGACCGCGGTAAGCCAGAAGAAACCTTGCCTGTAAGCTTTGCCGACTAGAGTGCATGCTGCCGCGTGGCTTCCGCATATTCCCGAGTGGATGTCTTGGAGTAGTTGCCTCCCTTCCTCGGGTGTGATGCACCTCATTAGAATTCCGGAGGGGCTTCTCTTGTATAGATCGGAGTCAACCATGACATATGCTTGGCAAGGACGCCGGACACGTTCTGCTTCATCCCGGTCATCCGGCAGCTCTTGCTGGGTTAAGAATTTGATGAGCGGCGTCGTCCAGTTGGTATCGGTCATGGCGACTTCGTTCGTGGTTTCTCGTTGGGAGTTGTCTTTGCTGTGATGGTTGGTTCGTAGAGATGTTCGACAAAGACGTCTGTTGGGGCAGCTTCGCGCTTAGATCCGAACTGTGCTAGCTCATCGGCGGCTTCGTTGTTATGTCTCAGGACATGTGAGAGTTCGAGCCCGTCAAACTTGTCCTCAAGCTTGTGGACCTCTTGCCGGTAGGCCTCCATAGTGTCGTTTAGGCGGGACCCAGTCTTTCATCACTTGATTGACGACCACCGGGAGTCGCCTTTCACAATAAGCCGACGTATCCCGAGTGAAACCGCGAGGCGCGATCCATGTAGAAGAGCTTCGTACTCGGCAACGTTGTGTGAGGCGGAGAAGTGGAGGTGAAGGACATATCTTAGCCTTTCCCGGTCGGGAGATCAGCACAACTCCCGCTCCCAAGCCGGTGATCCTCTTGGATCCGTCGAAGTGCATGGTCCAGTGTTGGAGGTCATCCCGAGGCACGTTTTGCCGTTCATCCACTCGGCCGGAAGTCCGCCAAGGCTTGTGACTTTATGGACGTCCTTGCCTTAAAAGTCAAGTCCAGGCATCGCTCTAGGGCCCCACTTGGCGATGCGTCCGGTTGCCTCGCGGTTGTGGATGACATCGCCGAGTGGGAAAGAGGTGACGACGGTGACCGAGTGACCCTGAAAATAGTGTGCCAATTTCCTCGCGGTTATTAGAACACCATAGAGCAGTCTTTGTACCTGAGGGTAGCGAATTTTGGCTCCTGCTAATACTTCGCTAACAAAGTAGATTGGCCTTTGAATCTTCTGAGCCCGTCCTTCTTCTTCGCGTTCGACCACAAGGACCGTACTAACCACTTGGTGAGTGGCTGAAACGTACGGCAGCAGAGGTTCTTGGGGTTGAGGCGAGGCCAGGACGGGCGGCGTTGTAAGGAACTCTTTGAAATCTTCAAAGGCTTTGTTGGCTTCCGCGGTCCACTGGAAGTCGTCTGTCTTCTTTAGCAGTCTTAAGAACGGCATGCCTCGTTCGCCGAGTCGGGATATGAAATGGCTTAGTGCCGCCATGCAGCCAGTGAGCTTCTGAACGTCTTTCTGGTTACTCGGGGGTTTCATGTTTAAGATGGCGTTGATCTTTTCTGGATTTTCTTCAATGCCGCGATGTGACACCATGAAGCCGAGCAGTTTGCCTGATGGAACACCGAAAGTGCACTTCTCCGGGTTTAACTTCATTCTGAAGGCCCGGATGTTTGCAAAGGTTTCTTCTAGGTCGGCGATCAGGTCTTCTTTCTGCTTGGTCTTGATGACAACATCGTCGACATAAGCTTCGACGTTCTTGCCGATCTGTGTCTGGAAACATCTTTGGATCATGCGTTGGTATGTGGCACCGGCGTTCTTCAGGCCGAAAGGCATGGTGATGTAGCAGTAGGCCCCAAACGGTGTGATGAATGATGTCTTCAGGCAGTCGGATTCTTTTAAGCTGATTTGGTGATAGCCCGAGTAACAGTCCAGGAAACTCAGGAGTTGGCAGCCGGCTGTTAAGTCGACGACTTGGTCGATGCGAGGCAGCCCGAACGGATCTTTGGGGCAGGCTTTGTTGAGGTCAGTATAGTCAACGCACATGCGCCATTGCCCCGTCTTCTTGCGGACCAGGACTGGGTTGGCTAACCAGTCGGGATGGAGGACTTCTTTAATGAAGCCGGCAGCCAAGAGCTTTGCGAGTTCTTCTTTGATAGCGTCTTTTCGATCCCGCGCGAATCCGCATAATCGTTGTTTTATCGGTTTGGCGTCATCTTTGACGTTCGAGAGTGCTCGATCACCTCCCTAGGAATTCCGGCATATCGGTTGGTTTCCAAGCAAAAACATCTTTATTATTTTGGAGGAAGGTGACGAGCGCGCTTTCCTATTTGGGATCTAGGTCGCGCCGATTACGGCAGTTTTCGAGGATCCGACGGATCAAGGGAGATCTTCTTGGTCTTGGCGTCGCCGGATCCCGATTTGGCTATCTTCTTCGCGGGACTTCGCCCTCCGCCGAAGTTGATGCAGCCAATCGGACTTCTTGTTGGCCACGTAATCTCTCGCGAGATTGGGCCATGTCGCAGCTCTCCTTATCGCAGTGAAGGCTTGCTTCACGTCGGCGAAGAGTGATGACGCCGTTGGGACCCGCATCTTCATGCGAGGTAGGTGTAGTGAGGGATCGCCATGAACTTGGCAAGCGCGGGCCTTCCGATGATGGCGTGATATCTGTTTCAAGTCGGCCACCTCAAAAGTGACGTTCTCCGTTCGGAAGTTCTCTCGGGCCCGAAGGTGACTGGGAGGGAGATATGTCCGAGTGGTGTAGAAGATAGCCCGGGATGACTCCGTGGAAGGGGCTGAGCTTGCCTTTAGTTCGGCCCTCGGGATCTGCATCTCATCCATGGTCTTGGCAAACGATGATGTGAGGGCGCGCCCCGTCGATGAGGACGCGCTTGAGCCTCGATTTGCGGACCACGGGATCCGGACGAGTGGATAGCGCCCGGTGAACCACTCGGTCGGGATGATCCGAGCGACCAAAAGTGATGTCCACTTCCGACCATCGCAGATATTGAGGGACTTCGGGTTGAGCCGCGTTGACCTCCCGGTCGGTTAGCTTCGTTTCCTCTTGGACTCATAGGCTAGCGGACCTCTCGAAGATGTGGTTGAGCTCCCCGGGTCTTGAAAAGGTTCGGCATTTTCAGCCGCGTTGTTCTTTTGGCGCCGACGGCCAGCCTCGTCGATCGGCTTCTTGTTGAGCTGCGCCGCGTATTGTTCGGCGAACCGCTTGTAGATAAAGCAGTCCTTCGCTGCGTGCTTATGATTCGGATGATGGGTGCACCGGGCGTTCATGATGGCGTCGTAGGCGGCGACTCGGGGACGTCGTTGAGTGTTGGAGGTTGCGGTCACTAGGTCCTCAGATCAGCGCTTGCGATCTTTCTGGCCCTGGTTGCCGTTGTTGCCGCCATCCTTCTTAGGATTACGGCTCCCTCCCGCTTGCTTGTCCTCCCTTCTATCGGGCCGGTCTTGACGGGCGGCCTTAATGGCGTCATTGGATTTGGCGTATGAGTTCGCCGTCTCGAACATTTGCTTCACCGTCTTCGGTGGCTTGCGCCGAACTTCCCGATCAGCGCTCATCACGGACTCCCTTCGGAAGGCGGCGATGATGATGTCATCGGTGATGTTCGGGATCTTGTTGCGCTTCTCGGAGAAACGACGAATGTAATCCTTCAGAGGCTCGTCCGGCTTTTGGATGATGTTGTATAGGTCGAAGTGTGTACCGGGCCTCTCGAAGGTACCTTGGAAGTTGGCGATGAAGTGGTCCCTCAGCTCGCTCCACGAGCCGATTGAGCCTCTTGGCAGGCTCGTGAGCCAATTTCTGGCTGAGTTTGCGAGGGCCACGGGCAGGTAATTGGCCATAGCTTTGTTGTCGCCACCTGCAGCTCGGATGGCAAGGGTGTATACGGTTAGCCAAGATTCAGGGTCAGTCTTGCCATCATACCTTTCAATCCCTGTAGGCTTAAAGCCACTCGGCCAGTGCACTCGGCGGAGCTCCCGAGTGAAGGCTGGTACTCCGTCGTCGCCGCTATCGGGTGATCCCCTCCGATCTTCCCGAGTGCGTCGGTCGCGCTCCTGGTAGCGGCGATCGAGGACTTCCCGCAGATCACTCGGCGGGGTCTTCGGTTGACTGGTTGGGTAGCTGGAGCTATTGCGGCGAACGCGGTGGTGGACGGGTGGACGTCCATGTCGTTTGTCGCGGGAGTCGGCCGTCTGCTCCTGGTATTTCAGCGTGGACTCGCGGGGTGGGCCTCTTGGCTTGGTTGTCGACCGATCTGGCTCGGGCCTCTTATAGTCTCTTGACCTTAGAGGCGGAAGCCGGCTCTTGTCTGGCGTTTCGGCCACGGATTCAGTCGGCCTTCGTGCCGAGGTGGTGGGGTGGCCGTTTGCTGTGGCGGCGACGATGGTCTTGATCTTGTCGAGTATAGGAGTCACGTTGGCGGGTGCCGTCTCCATGACGGTGTCCAAGAGGGTAAGTGCGGCGACAGCGTTCTGCTGTGGCGTTTGGAAGATGTTGGTGTTGCGGACCCGTGTTTGGAGGATGGCCTCCTGGGCAGATCGTCCGGCTGCACGTAGGTCCTGTTTCCTCTTATCGGCCTCGTCCTAGCGTTGTTTCTCTTCTTCGGCTGTCTTGCGCTCGAGCTCCACCTTGGCTCGCTCTTCTTCAGCAAGCCTTCTGGCCATGGCTGAGTCGGACTCGTCCAGCTCGGCCATGAGGACGTCAAAGCACTTCGGCTCACAGTCCATGCGGCAGTCGGAGTTGTCGGCTTCGTCAGAAGGGATGCCGTAGAGGTTGTCGAAGCCGGCGGAGCTGAGGTATCCATTGAGCTCCGAAGATGAGCAGGAGCCGAATGATGGGAGGATGACGGCGACCTCCCTTGATCCTGGGTAACCCGGATCTGGATCGTTCCAGTCCGAGTCAGAGCTTGGGGGTGTGGGCTCCTCCGAGTGGGTCACCGCCGACTCGGGGGAGAGAAGTTTGCTGAAAATCTGGCGACGTTTGGTAACCCAAACGGCACTGAGAGGTCTTCATCTGAGTAGATCGCCTCCGTCGGGGAGGTGAGAAGATTGGCGCAGATTTCGGCAGTATTCGGTAATCCGAATGGTGCCGAGTGAAGTCCGTTGTCGGAGAAAGTAGATTGCATCTTGGTCTTCAAGACGTCGTTGTAGATCATGGCGCTGTTCGGAAGTCCGAACGGTGTCGAGTGGATTTCTCCTACCGACTGGTCCGAATCCGAGTCGAAGGAGGAATCGTCGACGAAGTTGGCGGCGAAGTCGCCGAATCTTGAAGGAGATCCCATCACGCTTGTCGGCGAGATTGTTGAAGAAGTCTCGACGCGCGCCCCTACTCGGCGCGCCAACCGTCGAAACTTGGTTTCGGCAATATGATTTCGGGGTCGCAATCGAGATCGCCAAGCACAATGGGTTAGAAGAAGAAGAAGATTTAGACAGGTTCAGGCCCTCTCGTGAGGTAATACCCTATTCCTGTTTCGGTGGATTCGATCCGCCGAGTGTCTTTATTGATCTCGTGATCTAAAGCTGAAAGCTAAAAGTTGATCTCCTATCGGAATCTCTGATCTAGAATCTGATATCCCTCAAGGGACGCCCCTTACCCCCCTTATATAGTCTTGGGAGGAGGGCTTACAGATCGGAAACCCTATCTTACTCTAAGTTGGTTTCCTCAATCTTACCAAACCGTGACTATAGGCCGATTGCCTTATCTCTATCGGCAATCGTAACACCCAAGTCAAGTTCGGCTTACAGATATGACAGGCGCAATCTATCCCTACCTCCAGTCGGATAAGCTTGCCATGTAGATATCCGATTGCCACAATCTCCACAAGATGAAACTAAACGGTTGTTGTCATCAATACATTAATTACCTGTAGTCGTAACAAAATGGTGAAATCATTGTCCACCTTGACTTATTACCGAGGAAGTGAGGCTACAATCCACACAAACTCAGCTCCTCTATTGTCGTGCATGAGTTTTGATTCATCCGAGTTTCGGCAGTTTCCGCACGAACGAGGTTCTACATTGCCCCCAGAGCTCCATAGGTATCACTTGAAGTAATCTCATATATTCTTTTTATTGATTATAAGTTGTTGTAGTTTTGTACTAGCTTTATTTTCATCCATTTGCTTCTTTGATATATACATACTAAGTATGGTGATGCAAAAATGGAAATCGACGAGGCTACCAAAGAGCTTGTGATATTCATCTAGCCTTGACTCTTGATAGATGTTGGATGTCCTACACGCCAATCACCTTTTAGAGCTTCTCCAACTATTATTCGAAGATCTTTGTATTTGTCCTCTCTAGCCACGTTATATTTCAATCATCACTGTACCTCGAACAATTGATGCTGCTTTGTCTTCCTAAAATCAGAAGATGGGTCAATGAGTTGGTGCCACTATATTGGAGGACATGTCTTTTTTCCTATTAATGTTATCTTTCTCGCAGGCAACCATTTATTCTTTTTTTCTTCCCCTCATTCTTCATTGCTGATGTTGATAATAGGCAACCGTCTTGAGTGATCGATATATTACCGACCACTTCTCTTCCCTAATGGCAAGGTAATTTTATACCATGTTTTTCTATCTTCAAATTGCAAATTTCATTTGCTTTCCCCTCGCGAGAATTCAGTTGTTCTTTCCCTATTAAGAAGGTGATTTCTGAAATTTTGTAGTCTACAATCTGTTTTTTCAACTTATCCACCATAATATTAGTCAAGTGATTTCAATGTAGTCAAAGGATGTAATCCGCTCAACCGATCACCATCTGCAGCTATGTTTAGGAATTTGATTATCCCCTATTCAAAATGTTAACTCGCATGGTAGGAGGAAGGTCACGCCTACGCGGTGTAGAGGCCCATCTACTACATCTCTGAAATCCTCGGGTCCTCTAAGGCCCGATATCCCCATGTGTAGAAACTGATCTACGCCGTTCTCATCACCACCCAAAAGCTAAGGCATTATTTCCAAGCTCACAAGGTGGTGATGGTGACCGAGTACCCCTCGGACACATCATCTGATCGGGAAGCCACCAATCGTGTGGTCAAGTGGGCGGTGAAAATGGGTGAATTCTCCATCGACTACAAACCTCGCAATGCCATCAAGTCCCAAGCCCTCGCCGACTTCGTGGCCAAGTAGACAAAAATTCAACTCCTGTCGGCCCTCGAGACTCGGCAGACCTAGACCATGTACTTTGACGGGTTGCTCAACATAGACGGAGCCTGCGCCGGCGTGCTTCTGATCTCCCCACAGGGCGAGAATCTTAAATACGTCCTTCAGCTGCTCTTCAAAGTGTCAAACAAAGTTGCCGAGTACGAGGCCCTTCTCCATGGTCTCCAGATCGCTATATCCATCGGCGCCGAGCGCCTCATGGTGTATGGTGATTCGAAACTGGTGATCAGCCAAGTCAACAAGGACTGGTCTTGCACGAGTGAGAGGATGGACGCGTACTGCGCCGAGGTACAGAAGCTGAAAGGCAAGTTCCGTGGCATCGAGATCCACCACGTTCTTCACGATGCCAACACGGCTGCTGACCAGCTGTCCAAGCTGGGATCCTCTTGGACAACCGTCCCATAAGGAGTTTTCGTCCAAGAAGTGCTCAAACCATCGATCAAGGAGGCCGAGTCGTCCGCACCGACCCCTGCACCATCGGGTGACTCGGTGCTCACCATCTCCAACACCTCAGACGACTGGCGCTGGGAACTCATCGACTACATCACCACAAAAGTGCCAGGAACTCATCGACATCCGACCTGGGCTGACGGCTCCTCGGAGGCGGGACGACCCAACCTCTCGTGGGGCAAGCTCTGGTCGACAGTCTCGCTCGAGGGCTCAGCCACCTCCCTCGGCTCCTTGGCGCAGGCTTGTCTGTTCAAAAGAACTCGTCAGCACCCAAAAATTAAAATACAACAAGACATAACAAAGTGCAATACTTACGTCTTAGAAGCCTTGAACCCCATGGTTGTCACGCCCAGAAATTCAAACCAGAATTTTCAAAGCTATATGTGTATTAAAATCCCTGTCTAGGATCAGCCGGGGTACACATACGACAATGTTTGATATTACAGTTCCACGTCTTAGAAATATTTCAAAAAGATTACAAAAAAGCACTGAAAAAAGAAAAGGGGTCTAAGCCTAAACTTGGCGCTTGCACAAGACTTCAACCATTCCACAGGCATCTTTCAGAGTGCAGGACAAAACCTACTCAACTTCATCTTCTTCTTCAGCTTCTTGCTCAGATTCTGGTGAAGAGGCAAGGATGAGTACTTCCACGTACTCAGCAAGAAATACCGGAATAGAGGGGTATGAATGCAAGGAGGAAGACAAGGATTTGGCTTGGGTTTGCCTTTAGTGTATACATACGACAATGTTTGATATTACAGTTCCACGTCTTAGAAATATTTCAAAAAGATTACAAAAAAGCAGTGAAAAAGGAAAAGGGGTCTAAGCCTGAACTTGGCGCTTGCACGAGGCTTCAACCATTCCACAGGCATCTTTCAGAGTGCAGGACAAAACCTACTCAACTTCATCTTCTTCTTCAGCTTCTTGCTCAGATTCTGGTGAAGAGGCAAGGATGAGTACTTCCACGTACTCACAAAGAAATACCGGAATAGAGGGGTATGAATGCAAGGAGGAAGACAAGGGGCGAGGGAGTAAAGGCAGCGAGGTCCGGGCGCGTGGGGGTGCCGGCCGATCGAGATCCGCGCGGGGAGGGGTGGCGCGAATGGCGGCGGGGCAGCCGGAGGTAGGGGACGGGTCTGACAGGTGGGTCCCACCTGTCAGCGTCTCGGAGAAAAAAGGAGGGAAAACAAACTTAATTTTTCGGGCGCAAGGGCTATACGGGCCGCGGCCTTCGGTCGGCCCGCGAGGGAGAGAGGGGAGGGGCGCAGCGCGTGGACGGATTGGGCCGTCGGCTCCGGCCGACAGCCCACAGGCCGAACGGGCGGGAAAACAAAAGGGAGGAGAGAGAAAAGATTTTCCCAGGATTTATTAATTCCAATTTTGATTTTAATTGATTAAAAAATTATTTCTAGTGCCCTGAAAATTCCACTAAAATCCCGTTAGTGTATTTTGGCATGTAGAATTTAGGAAAAATCCTACCATGCCATTTCCATTTATATTTTTGCTTTTAAAATTGTTTGTTAGTGTATTTTGGCATGTTAGTGTATTTTGGCATGCAGTGAGGGCACCACCCCCACGAACATCTCGCAGGTGTAGGCGAAGACGGCGAGGTAGAAGACGGCGTTAGGGGTGAGGTGGTGCAGCCGGAGGTTGTAGAACTTCAGCACGTCGAGGAAGAAGGGAGAGAAAGGCGGCACCAGCCCGACCATGGTGAAAGAGGCGAAGAATACCATCTTCGTGGGGGGCCGCTCCTCCGGAACATCGCCGCTGCTGCGCATGCCGCGCGGCAAGTATTTGTTGAAGAGGCTTCGGGCCTCCGCGGTGCGAACCAGGGATTTGGGGAGCATGCTCCCCGGCTCCAAAGGCGAATCACGGGCCATCTCCAAGGCAGGCGCTGGAATGCGAAAGAGGAAGCCGGTGGCAGAGAGAAGGGAGGTGAAGGAGCAAGGGCGCTGGGAAGATGAGAGGCAATGGCCGTAAGAGGCGATGGCTGTGGAAAGTGTAAAATTGATTCCCCCTCTTGTGGATCTGTTTCTATAAGCAACCACGGCTCCCTCGAGTTCTACGACATTAATTTCGCCCCACTACCACACGACGCACCCTCAGCTCCGCGCCCCTTCGTTTTTTCGCATCCTCTTTGGTTCCCACGCCACTGGGGTTTCGCGCTGCCTGGGGTTTCGCGCACACCAGGCGCACTACGTAGGACGGAGAGAGCTAGGCGGTTGATGGGCCCCCGCGTGCGTGGCCGAATAACACGCCCCCCGTCTGGAAAAGGCCTAGCCAAGCACAGCGTCAATTGTCGCGTACCGGCCTCCTATTACAGCGAGGCACATCCGGTGCCCAGGCCCACACACTCAAGAAATGGCATTAACCGCACCCACACACTCAAGAAATGGCATTAACCGCGCCCGAATTCGGCTTCGGCCCCGATCAACACTGGGGGCTACTGTCGGTGATATGGGCCCGGGGGTATGTCATTGATACGATATCTGAAAAAGGAAGGCGCCTTCACCCACTAGGGCGCGCCAAAGATAGGTTCTGGACGGCTCAGGCGGGTCCCGGCCACGTGGCCACCCCAAGAGGGGCTTGGCTCAGGGGCTGCCCGGAGGCCACCGTACTCCCCAGGAGGTAGGGTCCGGGATCACCCGGACCCCTAGGCGGCAGGGCCTGGGATCACTCGGACCCCCCGCCCCTCATCCCGCACCTCTCTAAGAGAGGGGCGAGTCCAGCTGCCAACTACCTCATTTAATGCCTAAAAGAGAGAGAGAGAGAGGCTAAGCGTCTGCCTCGTCGCATTTAATGCGATGTGAGGCGCGCCTGTCAGCCGCTCTCATCATCACCCTTTTTCCCATCACAAGATAAAAAGGGGTATAAAGTCTTTGACGGCGACCGTGGTATGACCGCACGATCATTTCGCGCGCACCTCCCCCTCGCCCCGTCCAGTTGCATTGAATGCATCGGGCGGCCGTGTGGGAGAGAGAACACGAGTACTAGGGGTGCTGCACCAGCGCCTATCCAGGTGAAGGGCCACTGACCAGTGGGCCCCACTGGAGTAGGTAGGCCGGCCCATCCTCGCGTCAGCAGCATGGTAGCCACGACGCCCGCTTTTCTCCGCCAACTCCATGACGCGGCAACAGGGACAAAGATGGGGGTGGCTTCTCCGACAAGACAAGGCAAGAGCCGCTCCATTCCGCAGGCATCTTTCAGTGTGCAGGACAAAACCTACTCAACTTCATCTTCTTCTTCAGCTTCTTGCTCAGATTCTGGTCAAGAGGCAAGGATGAGTACTTCCACGTACTCAGCAAGAAATACCGAAATAGAGGGGTATGAATGCAAGGAGGAAGACAAGGATTTGGCTTGGGTTTGCCTTTAGCATAAACAGCTAGGATTTTTGCAAACAGAAGGTAATTTGAACAAAAAAACAATAAATTAATTCATATTAAAACCAATACTGTCCAACGTTATCCCCACGTTGAGATAGGCCCACACCATCCAGCTATACTAGCCAAGGTCCAAAAACAGGTTTAGCAGTGTGGGACTAATCACGGTGAATTCGGTCAATCGCCCATAACCGCGGGCACGACTATTCGAATAGTTTTACTCTGATCAAAGGTGTACATCTGTACCCACAAGACACAGCCCCACAACACGGTCTCCGTGCGCCGGAATACCGCCACGGTACCCCGGATAGGGAACTGTGATAGACCCTTTCATATAACCCTCCGCTAACCAAGCGAACCACATCAATGTTTCGCCCGCACTCCCGTTCCTGGGCCGTGGGCAGCCCCCCGAGTGCCTCGGTGAATCCGGCAGCCCAACAACCGGTAAGCCCCCGGCCGACTGCAACTCCATCACGCTCACCCTTTCCAAGGGTTCGTTTGCTAAGAAAAGCTACACTACGGGACCCACCGTTGCCCATTTTGGCTTGTGGTTTGCACGGTCATTCTCCTGAGGTTTCCCGTGAACCGGTCCTTAAGTACCATGGGCGCCACTATCCAAAACCACAGTGCCCAAGGCCCACCTTTTTTTTCATATTTTAGTCATTAGTCTGGTTCACAAAGTTCTCCAATTATCTTCTTCCCAAACATGTGTTCAGGAGATGTAGTTTAGGTGAAAATGACTCATTTAGTGTGCTAGTGAGTCTAAGCAGGTCTAAGCATAACCTAGTCCTGAAACTAGTCATGTTGCTTGCCTAGGTTTACCAAGGAGTTTAGGGTGCCAAACCGAAGGCTTAGAACTAGTTATAAGGTGTAATATTCCCATAAGATGACATTATAAAATAAATACAGTTTAATAGAATAAAACAGGTGTTTTAGCAAAAATAGGAGCAATATGATCAATAATAAAGCATGATTTGCCTTGCTCTTCGGACTGGGGAAACTCCGCGACAACTTTAAAGTACACCGGGTCGGAGGAACTACCGGGGTCTACACGACAAACAAAGCACTTAAAAAAAGGCTAAAAAGCTACTAAACAGGGAATAAAACCATTTTAATGGATTCTTGGCATTTTAATGGATTTAATTAAATTTGAATGGGCTTAAACGGAGCTCGGATTGAAAAGATATGAATTTTAGAAGATTATCGTGTTTTCACTAAAGGGAAAAAATCCTTAATTATTTAATGTGCAATAAATCCCAAAATTAGGGCTGATGTCAACGATGACGTCATCGGCCGCGGGAGCACCGGTCCACGGTGGACCAGGTCCACGGGCCGAAAGAGGCGGTGCACCACGTGGCACACACGTGGCGCCGAGGTGGCGGCCATGTGGCGTGCCACGCGGGCAAGCAGGAGAGGACGGCTCTGATCTGCCGAGGCAGATTGGACGGTTGGGGAGGCGCGGGCGGTGAGGGTGGCGGCCGGCGCCATCCGCAGCCGCGCGGGTGGCGGAATACCACGGCTCACGCGCAGGCGGAGCAGCACGCACCCGCAGCGGCGGCGCGGGCTCGGGCCAAGAGGGACGGGGAGGGGCTCAACGTGGGGACGCTGGAGATGGAAAAGACGACGGCGCGGGCGGTGAGGAGGCGACGGAAGCGGTGGGGAGGGGCGGCCGAGGTGGCTCGGGCGTCGGGGAGGAGGAAGGAGGCCTCGGCGAGGTCGGGACGGCTTGGGGAGGTGGGAAGACGCGGCCGAAGGCCGGCGACGAGCGGCGAGATGCAGGCGCACGTTGCGGGAGCAACAGAGAGGGGAATGAGCTCGAGTGAGGGCGTGAGGAGCTCGGGGAGGCCGAGGGATGGCTTATAAAGGTCGCGGGGAGGTTGGTGGCGGCCGGGATAGGGGGATTTACTCGCCGGAGTAAAAGAGGGGAGGGATTTGGGGATTTAATGGCCGGCGATCAAATCCGGCCATTAGAGCGGGCGGAGCGGCGCCGGGCGATTAAAGCGGCGGGAGGGCGGGGAGTAAAGGCGGCGAGGTCCGGCGCGTGGGGGTGTGGGCCGATCGAGATCCGCGCGGGGAGGGGTGGCGCGAATGGCGGTGGGGCAGCCGGAGGTAGGAGACGGGTCGACAGTGGGTCCCACGTGTCGGCGTCCGAGAGAAAAAGGAGGAAAACAAACTTAATTTTTCGGGCGCAAGGGCTAAACGGGCCGCGGCCTTCGGTCGGCCCGCAAGGGAGAGAGGGAAGGGGCGCAGCGCGTGGACGGATTGGGCCGTCGCCTCCCGCCGACGGCCACAGCCGAACGGGCGGAAAACAAAAGGAGGAGAGAGAAAAGATTTTCCCGGATTTATTAATTCCAATTTTCATTTTAATTGATTAAAAAATTATTTCTAGTGCCCTGAAAATTCCACTAAAAATCCTGTTAGTGTATTTTGGCATGTAGAATTTAGGAAAAATCCTACCATGCCATTTCCATTTATATTTTTGCTTTTAAAATTATTTGTTAGTTTATTTTGGCATGTTAGTGTATTTTGGCATGCAGTGAGGGCATCACCCCCACGAACATCTCGCAGGTGTAGGCGAAGACAGCGAGGTAGAAGACGGCGTTAGGGGTGAGGTGGTGCAGCCGGAGGTTGTAGAACTCCAGCACGTCGAGGAAGAAGGGAGAGAAAGGCGGCACCAGCCCGACCATGGTGAAAGAGGCAAAGAATACCATCTTCGTGGGGGGCCGCTCCTCCGGAACATCGCCGCCGCTGCGCGTGCCGCGCGGCAAGTGTTCGTTGAAGAGTCTTCGGGCCTCCGCGGTGCGAACCGGGATTTGGGAGCACGCTCCCGGCTCCAAAGGCGAATCACGGGCCATCTCAAGGCGGCGCTGGAATGCGAAAGAGGAAGCCGGTGGCGAGAGAGAAGGGAGGTGAAGGAGCAGGGCGCTGGGAAGATGAGAGGCGATGGCCGTAAGAGGCGATGGCTGTGGAAAGTGTAAAATTGATTCCCCCTCTCGTGGATCTGTTTTTATAAGCAACCATGGCCCCCTCGAGTTCTACGGCATTAATTTCGCCCCACTACCACACGACGCACCCTCAGCTCCGCGCCCCTTCGTTTTTTCGCATCCTCTTTGGTTCCCGCGCCACTGGGGTTTCGCGCTGCCTGGGGTTTCGCGCACACCAGGCGCACTACGTAGGACGGAGAAAGCTAGGCGGTTGATGGGCCCCCGCGTGCGTGGCCGAATAACACGCCCCCCGTCTGGAAAAGGCCTAGCCAAGCACAGCGTCAATTGTCGCGTACCGGCCTCCTATTACAGTGAGGCACATCGGTGCCCGGGCCCACACACTCAAGAAATGGCATTAACCGCGCCCGAATCCGGCTTCGGCCCCGATCAACACTGGGGGCTACTGTCGGTGATATGGGCTCGGGGGTATGTCATTGATACGATATCTCAAAAAGGAAGGCGCCTTCACCCACTAGGGCGCGCCAAAGATATGTTCTGGACGGCTCAGGCGGGTCCCGGCCACGTGGCCACCCCAAGAGGGGCTTGGCTCAGGGGCTGCCCGGAGGCCACCGTACTCCCCAGGAGGCAGGGTCCGGGATCACCCGGACCCCTAGGCGGTAGGGCCTGGGATCACTCGGACCCCCCGCCCCTCATCCCGCACCTCTCTAAGAGAGGGGCGAGTCCAGCTGCCAACTACCTCATTTAATGCCTAAAGAGAGAGAGAGAGAGGCTAAGCGTCTGCCTCGTCGCATTTAATGCGATGTGAGGCGCGCCTGTCAGCCGCTCTCATCATCACCCTTTTTCCCATCACAAGATAAAAAGGGGTATAAAGTCTTTGACGGCGACCGTGGTATGACCGCACGATCATTCCGCGCGCACCTCCCCCTCGCCCCGTCCAGTTGCATTGAATGCATCGGGCGGCCGTGTGGGAGAGAGAACACGAGTACTAGGGGTGCTGCACCAGCGCCTATCCAGGTGAAGGGCCACTGACCAGTGGGCCCCACTGGAGTAGGTAGGCCGGCCCATCCTCGCGTCAGCAGCATGGTAGCCACGACGCCCGCTTTTCTCCGCCAACTCCATGATGCGGCAACAGGGACAAAGATGGGGGTGGCATCTCCGACAAGACAAGGCAAGAGCCGCTCCATCACGCGAAGCGGAGTAGAGAAAATCAGGACTACTGTGGTGTTCCCTTGCACTATAAAAGGAGGCCCAAGTCCATCATAAAAACGGTTCCTGCAAGTCCATCATAAAAACGAGTGCCAGCCCCTGCACAACAGCTCCCAACTATTCTTAGCAACCCCAGAAACAAACCTAAGGTGCGGCCATTGTTGGGGACCTGGGGCTTGAAGCAGCCCACCTTAGTCACCATCTCCAACATCCCCAAGGAGAGCACCCTCACCAGTCCCTGTAATTCATCCCCCATATTACACAAAGAACAGGAGTAGGGTATTACGCCTCATAGGCGGCCTGAACCTGTATAAACCCCGTGTGTCCATTGCAGTTGCGATCTTTTTTTGGTTTTACTGACTTCTCCCCATCCTTACCGCGAGTTTGAACCCAGATTCACCGCTCCCCTGTGCCGAACCAAAAAGGGGGTCCTCCGGATTCCCGCGTGTCGATCTCCGGCATCGACAGTTGGCGCGCCAGGTAGGGAGAGTGCACTGGATTTGGGTTTAAACTCCCGTGTTCCTTCCATCTCCCACCGAAAACCCCTCCGCCTGTCCTCGCCATGGTTCACGGCCACGTCCTACGGTCCGCATCAGCTCACTCGCTACCCGCGAGTGCGACTTGGCCAACAAGGCAGCCGAGGAGGTTGACACGGCGAGCATAGCCCTAACTTCCGCCACCTTCGCTCGGGGAGGAAGGACCTCTGTCCCCTCATTGCCTCCGATGGCGGCGGTGGCGCCGGGCCGCGCCACCTCTCCGCCCCTCGCTGAAACGGCGGTGTGGACGGAGGGGGCCGAGGCATCCCGGGATCGCCAACGCTCCCGGGACCGGGCCACGCCCGAGCGGACGTACCGGCAAACCTCGCCGGGGATGTCCATCGTCGCCCGGAGTTTGGCACGCCGGGCGCCCTTCAGCGGCGGAAGCTCTTTTCGCCACCCCGGTCACTCCGGGCGAGGATCCAATGCCAAGCGTTGGTTTGACGACGTGGCGAAGCCGGTAGGCACGGCCGGCGCCGCCCGCCGCCGACCTCGCTTCCTCCGAGCCACCAACCGTGTGGTTCACACACCGCGGTCGGCTCGTCCTCTCGATGACGGGCTCGAAGGGCAGCGACTCTCGCGAGGACAAAAGAGAGCCTCTCGGCGCAGCCCAACCGAGGCGCGCCGAGATCTGCTATACGCGAACGGGACGCCCGCCGCATTGAGCAGCGCGTCGCGACGAGCGTCGCATGGGGCAAGCTCGGGATCGCGCTCCTCGTCGGCGGGCGCGAGCGCCGGCGAGCGGCCGCAGCTGCCCCGCCGCAGGAGAGCCCCTCAGGGGACGGCGAGCGGCCATGGTGGCCCCGCCGCGAGTAGGAGGTTCCGCGGCACCCAAGGGGACCCCTCAGCCCTCGTCGCCCCGTCCAGCCGGCAACTGCTGTTAGGCCTTCGTCGCCGGCCTCCGCCATGTGCGCTGGCCAAACAAGTTTAGGCCGGCCCTCGCGGAGAAGTATGACGGCACGGTGAACCGAGTTCCTCCAGATTTACACCACAGCCATCGAGGCTGCTGGAGGTGACGAGCTCGTCATGGCTAACTTCTTCCCCATGGCGCTCAAGGGCCAGGCCCGCTCCTGGCTAATGAACCTACCAGCTCAGTCGGTCACCTCGTGGAACGACTTGTGCCGGCAGTTCACCTCTAACTTCCAGGGCACGTACCCGCGCCCGGGGGTGGAGGTAGACCTCCACATGGTCCAGCAAGGAGAGGACGAGTCCCTGCGCAAATACATCCAGCGTTTTTGCCAGGTACGCAACACCATACCGTCCATCGCTGACCATGCAGTGATCTTCGCCTTCCGGAGTGGTGTATGCCACGATGTTATGCTGGAGAAGATCATGTCCAAGGCCCCTCGGACCACCACGGAGCTCTTTGAGCTTGCCGACGGGGTGGCCCGCAAGGAAGAGGCTCGGGTTTGGAATCCTAGGAACCCTGCCCCAGCCTCCACTAGCGCTGCCCCTTCCGTGTCCCGGAAAGAGCGGCGTGAGCGGCGGCGGAAGCGCAAGCCATTGCGCGGTGGCGAGGAGGGCCACGTCCTCGCCGCCGACGACGCCGAGAAGCCCTCGCGAAAGGGCAAGCCCGCGGGCAACTGCAGGCGTTCCCCGGACCCTCGCCCCCAGGGCCAGGTCGGGGGCAAGTGGTGCATGGTGCACCAAACCTCCCACCACGACCTCTCCGAGTGCCGCTCAGTCAAGAACTTGGCCGAACGGGTACAAAAATACGAGCAGGAGCGGAGGGAGAAGGAGAAGGAAACCCGCCGCAAGGGCAAGGCCCCGGCGGAGCATTCGGACAGACGGCGAGAGGAGGCCAAGGATGTGACCCCCGTCGGAGATGAAGATGACGATCTGGGCTACCAAGATCCTCAGCACGTCGTCACCACCATTGACGGAGGGGCGGGCGCCCAAGTGTCCCGCCGGAGCCTCAAGTCCATGAGGCGTGAGCTCCTCGCGGCTGTGCCGTCCCACGAGGCGGCCCGAAAGTCGCGCTGGGCGGAGGTGCCAATCACCTTCGACCAGACTGATCACCCGGGGAGCATCGCATGTAGCGGCCACTTGGGCCTCGTGACCTCCCCCACCATTTGCAACGTCAAGGTCGACCGAGTCTTAATTGACGGAGGTGCGGCCCTCAATATACTATCCCTGAAGGCCTTCGATGCAATCAAGGCCCTGAGAATGGTGCTCGGGCCGTCCTATCCCATCATTGGGGTGACGCTCGGGAAGGTGTGGCCCCTCGGGCAGATCGCGCTGCCGGTCACATTTGGGAGCCCCGCCAATTTCCACACCGAGCGGATTGACTTCGATGTGGCAGACCTCAACCTGCCCTACAACGCCGTGCTCGGGAGGCCGGCGTCGGTGAAGTTCATGGCGGCCACCCATTATGCCTACCGCCATCTCAAGATGCTGGGCCCCGGAGGTCCCATCACCGTCCATGCCGACATTAAAACCTCGCTAGATTGTGCGGAGGCGCACGTGGATGACATTGTGGCGGCGACCGCGTTGAACCCAAAGGCCCTCAAGGGAAGGCCTCGGGTTCCCGGGCCCCAAAACAGCATATCACCTCGGCCGATGAGGTGGTAACCAAGTCCATCCAGTTGGGCGACGACCCGTCCAAGACCGCCAAGATTGGCGACAACTTGGACCCCAAATAGGAAGACACGCTCATCTCCTTCCTGCGGGCGAACGCCGATGTGTTTGCTTGGAAGCCGTCAGATATGCCCGGAGTCCCCAGGGAGGTGATTGAGCACCGACTCGCAGTACGGCCGGATGCACGACCGGTCCGGCAGAAAGTGAGGCGGCAGGCCCCAGAGCGACATGCGTTCATCCGCGAAGAGGTGGCACGACTCCAGGATGCCGGCTTCATCCAGGAAGTGCTGCATCCAGAGTGGTTGGCTAATCCGGTGGTCGTCCCGAAGGCCAACCACAAGCTGCGCATGTGCATCGACTACACCGACCTCAACAAGGCATGTCCTAAAGACCCTTACCCTCTATCTCGAATAGACCAGATAGTCGACTCCACTGCGGGGTGCAACCTTTTATGTTTCCTAGATGCATACTCTGGTTATCATCAGTTCCGCATGGCTATAAAGGATGAGGAGAAAACTGCATTTATCACCCCTGTGGGTACCTTTTGCTACATGTCTATGCCTTTTGGTCTAAAGAATGCCATGTCCACTTTCCAACGTGGTGTCCGCATCACATTGAAAGACCAAACAGGGCGCAATGTTGAGGTGTACGTCGATGATCTCGTGGTCAAGTCCCGGGACCAAAGAACCTTGCTCCCGGACCTGGCCGAGACATTCAATAACCTCCGGTCCTCCCGCATGAAGCTGAACCCAGAAAAATGCGTGTTCGGGGTACCGGCAGGTAAACTGTTAGGGTTTTTGGTCTCTGCCCGAGGCATCGAGGCCAACCCTGCAAAAATAAAAGCGATAGGGAGATGCGCCCCCTAGGAAACTCAAGGATGTGCAGAAAATTACTGGTTGTATAGCTGCCCTGAGTCGTTTTATATCAAGGCTAGGAGAGCGGGCGCTCCCTCTATTTAAGCTGCTAAAGCGAACTGGCCCCTTCACTTGGACGGACGAAGCAGAGAAAGCCTTGAGCGAGCTCAAGCGTTATCTCTCCTCGCCGCCCGTATTGGTAGCGCCTCAAGAAGGAGAACCCCTCATGTTATATTTAGCAGCAACTCCCCAAGTGATTAGTGCGGTGTTGGTTATGGAGCGCGACGATGAGCTAGACTCTCAGTCGCCCCCAGCCCCACCAAGCCCGGAGGCAGAGAACCTTGGAACGGTGTTGGCTGAGGAAGCACCCGAAGCAGGAGGAGGCCTTTGGCCCCCCGAGCTTCAGGGAGCCACCCGGCCCCCTAGTCCGGGGGCTCCCGAGGCCCCTTCCACCCAGAGCGACCCTGAGGGCCCCGGGGAAGGCGATGACCCGGCAGCCCCGGACACTGAGGTAACCTGCCCCGGTGCACCCGAACCTGTCGCCCTGGTAAAGTAGCTAAGGCCCGCACCAAGGTGTAGCGGCCGGTCTACTTTATCAGCGAGGCGCTACGGGACGCAAAGACACGTTACCCGCAAGCCCAGAAAATGCTCTATGCCGTGCTCGTGGCTTCCAGGAAGCTGCAACACTACTTCCAAGCGCATCGGGTAACGGTAGTCACGTCCTACCCTCTCGGGCAAATCCTGCACAACCGGGAGGGCACAGGATGGGTAGTCAAGTGGGCTGTCGAATTGTCAGAGTTCGACCTGCATTTTGAAGCCCGTCACGCAATCAAAAGCCAGGCCTTGGCCAATTTCGTGGCGGAATGGACGCCTGCGGCCGATAGCGATCCACCCCCGGGTGAACCCAAGAGTGCGGAGGGTCGCAGCCAACGAAACGCGCATTGGATGATGAACTTCGACGGTTCACTCACCCTGCACGGGGCCAGGGCAGGCGTGGTGTTAACTTCCCCAATGGGCGACGTACTCCGGTACATCGTCCGGCTTGACTTCCGGGCAACCAACAACATGGCCGAATACGAAGGGCTTCTAGCGGGGTTGCGAGCGGCAGCAGGCATGGGCATCCGCCGTCTGCTAGTCCTCGGGGACTCCCAACTGGTCGTAAACCAGGTTTCCAAGGAGTACTAATGCATCGACCCCCAGATGGAAGCTTATGTCAAGGAGGTACGGCGCATGGAGCGCCATTTCGATGGCCTCGAGCTGCACCACGTTCCCAGAAGAGATAATACCCTGGCGGACGAGCTATCTAGAATCGCGTCCGCGCGAGCCCCAGCCCCGCCAGGCGCATTCGAAGAAAGGCTCACAGAGCCATCGGCGTGCCTCGAACCGCCCCAAGGGCAGGAATCGGCTGGTCCCGACGCCCTGCACTGGCAGCCAGCCACGCATGGTCCCGCCGGACCGACATCACGTGCCGATGGCTTGGATTTCAGAAATCCAGCGTATCCGTAAGACGCGTCATTGCCCGAGCAATGCGAGCAAAGCAAACACATTGCCTGCACCTCCAAAAGGTTCGTGTTGGTGGAAGGGACACTCTACCGACGTGGTGCCAACGGAGTGCTCATGAAATGCATCGCTCGGGAACAGGGTCTCGAGCTCCTAGCCGAGATCCATGAGGGAGAGTGTGGAGCGCACTCAGCCTCCCGAACCTTGGTGGGAAAGGCATTCCGCCAAGGATTTTACTGGCCCACCGCACTGGAGGATGCAACATGCCTCGTGCGGCGGTGCCGAGCGTGCCAATTCCACGCCAAGCAGACGTACCTGCCGGCTCAGGCCCTTCAGACCATCCCGCTCTCGTGGCCTTTCGTGGTCTGGGGGCTGGACATCCTGGGCCCATTCAAGCAGGCACGGGGCGGCTGCAAATTTCTATATGTCGCCATCGACAAATTTACCAAGTGGCCTGAGGCCTATCCAGTCAGCGTCATCGACAAGCATTCGGCTGTACGGTTCATGAGAGGCATCATGGCAAGGCTCGGAGTCCCCAACAGGCTCATCACCGACAACGACACCCAATTCACGAGTGAGCTGTTTGGCGAGTATTGCGATGATATGGTCATCATGCTCTGTTTCGCCTCGCCCGCCACCCCCAAAGCAACGGTCAAGCTGAGCGTGCAAACGCAGAAATATTGAAAGGCCTCAAGACGAAGACCTACAACGTCCTCAAGAAACATGGGGAATCGTGGACTGACGAGCTGCCTACGGTCCTTTGGGCCAATCAGACAACACCGAGCCGCGCCACCGGGGAAACACCTTTCTTCTTGGTGTATGGAGCCGAGGCGGTTTTGCCCTCTGAGCTCGCCCTGGGATCACCCCGAGCCACGTTATACACTGAAGTGGATCAAGAACAGCTGCGTCACGACGACCTAGACTACCTGGAAGAAAGACGGCGTCGGGTAGCACTTCGTGCGGCCCATTACCAGCAGAGCCTCCGCCGCTACCATCAACACAAAGTCATCCCCCGAGCGCTGCAGATCAATGATCTCGTCCTGCATCGCGTACAAACGCGTGCGGGGCTGAGCAAATTATCCCTGATGTGGGATGGGCCATACAAAGTTATCGACACCCCGCGTCCGAGAGCAGAGGACGGCACTCCGCTGCCGAACCCGTGGAACATTTTCCACCTGCGCAAGTTCTACCCATAAGCCGCATGGTGTGCTGAAACGTACATGAAAGTTCATTCACTGCTTCCAGTGGCATGAACAATGAGTTCGCTGTTACATTCCCTATGATTTTCTTACAGAATACCTATCTGTAGTGTGTTTCCCCCATGTGGTCGAACATGTGCTGCGGATGCTGGTTTCTAGTGGTCTTCTGGCCTTGCCCGCCTTAGCCTGAGATCCCTAAGGGCGTCGAAGGTAGAGCAATGCTGCATAGTATCACGCTTGGGGGTAGTCAACGCCTGGGGGCTCGGGTGCGTACTAACACGCCTGTCCCGAACCTCCTGTTGCCGCTGCCCTCGCTGGCCTTTTTATGCCTTCGCTCCTACCCGAAAGCCCGAGTAAGGCACCAGCCGCCGGCCGATGCACGCTGCCCTAATCCGGACCAGCTCTCAGTTACATGGGACGAATCATGGTAGGAGACCGCGCTACCATACTCTTGCAATGGCTGAACTAACTAAAAGTTGAACTACCGTTGCAGGGAAGCAAATAGGCAGAGGCTCGAGCAACTAACCGCCACTACGTGTGTGCTAAGTTGGCTGGGAGCTCCCAATATATACATACATATACGAATCATCAGAAGCAGCCGCGATGGGCTGCTACAATACAAGTCCAGCATGATAAAGGCAAGTGCATTAATATTATAAACAAAATTGCAATGTTTTTTCATAAGTACAGATAAAGGCAAAAAGGCGGGGAAGTCCTAGGTGGCCGGTGGGTCGCTGGGAGCGTTCTCCGGGCCGTCTTCGTCCGACGGGTCTTCGCGGAAGGCGAGCTGAAACACCACCAGGGTGCCGTCAAAGCCTACCATGATGGAATCGATGGCATCTTGGACGCGACGCCGAGCGGCCTCCTCGGTGCCCTCGGGGAAGTCCTCGGTGGGGATGTAGGGGTCAAAGTCGGGGTCCCGGGCTTGGTAGCTCGCCAGGATGAGCGTCGTGACCTGGCGGGATAAGTCGTACGACGACTCCTTCGCCACCTCGTCGACCTCCTCCGGCACCCTCTTTATCTCCTTAGCGAGTGTTAGTGATATGCCCTAGAGGCAACATGGAGATGTTTGATATCACGTCAATGTTTATGTATAAATGAATAAAGTGTTATTCAGTTCCATGAAATAGACATCTTGTATTGATCAATAAGTACGTGACTTATTTATGAGACTCTTTATGTATGAATCTATTTCTAAACGATCCCTGATCATATGTCATATTGTTGGAACAAATATGATTCTAAGATCGGCATGTTTATTGATTGATGATCATGTCTCATAGATCATGGGTATGAAGATACCAAATCAATAAACATGGACACATGTGTTGGAGAACACATTGTTGGATAGACCCACCATGAGACACTACAGGAATTAATGTGCCATTAGTTGGTCTCGGGTAGTGTTGGTACAAAGTCCTTAGACCCGACATCACCATGGATTCCAACATGTGTAGTAGCCTACTTTGGGACTACCAAACGCTATTTTAATGCGGGTAGTGATAAAGGTAGTTTTCGGGTTTGCTATGAAACATGGAGTGGGATGTGAGTGGTCAAGATGGAATTTGCCCCTCCTTTGGAGAGATATCTCGGCCCTCGAGGTAATGGATTATAGAAATGCATGGCCATTCTAAGTTGATTGAGGAGTCAATCAACAGACAGATAATCCAATACGGTTCGAGTGAACGGTTAAGCTATTGAAGGGATGGCACACATCTTGCCTATAGCTTAACTGGTATCGTGAGGCAAAGGGATTTGTGTACACATTACAGGCTCAGAGCCGATATTATTCTTGTATACTATGGTGTCAATATGTGCTGCTAGGCGTCGCTGTTTGACGGGTCGGCTGAGTTGGACTCGAGCCGACGATCGGCTAAGTTAGACTATAGCCAAAATCGAGTATACCTGAACCTACAGGGTCGCACGCTTAAGGGGATAAAATAGATATTCGAGTTGGACTCGGATACGGCTCGATCGGATAGGGATCCGATCGGATAGAGTCCTATGGTCTTACGACGTATGGGCGGCCGACTCTATGAGATTCGGATGGGATCCGATTTAAAATAGAGTCCTGATCGGCCATGAGTCCCAGTCGGCCAACTCTATATAAAGGGGGCGAGGGGTGGAGAGCTGGTACACATCAATTGTATCGCGTTGAACCGAATCCGCAACAAAAGTTGCCGAGATCAATCTCCACAGAAACCCTCCCCACTTTCGAGCCAAACCCTAGCCTTGCATCGCATGCTAGCACACGGGTGTACGGCGTTTTGTCCCTGGACGTGTGGATACCGGTAGAGGCGCTGCTACGTTGCGCACTGTTGATCGACTGGCCGGATCGATTGCGGTCGGGCGCGTCGGAGCAAGGCGCAAGAACGTGACCGGACGACTCCGCGAATCGACTGATTGGTGAATCGGCTGTCCCCGGGAATCGGCTGTCGGCTTGCGGAAATCGGCTACACAGTTCCAGATCGGATAGCCCTGATTGGCTAATTCCGCTGCATACTCTAATCGGTAACGATCTATCGGCCCTTACTTGCAAGTGTTCCTGGTTTGCGCGGTAAAAAGTTTTTGTTTTCAGCTAGCGTAGCCTCTGCGTAACCCTTCAGCCAGCTCATCTATGTGCGTGGCTAGCGGGACCGCCGTGTGCACCCCCCCTTTATAGGTCGTCTCGATGTCGTTTCTCTGCGATAGGTAGAAAACGTTTCTATGCCTAACTTGTTTTTGCAGAGAATGCTTTGAGATGGTATGGCCCTATTGTATGTATGAGATGCATGTGATGGATGTAATATTCTTTCATATGTGCAATCCCTGTAATATTCTTTCATACGTGCAATGCTTGTAATATTCTTTCACGATCTGCGAGTCGATGTAATCTTCAATTAGAGCTTCTATAGTAGTAGCTTAGTTTGAAGAAATCAAGCATCATGCACATTGGAAGATGGTGCCGAAGATGGAGATCCTCAGCACCGACATGGAGATGGAGATCACCATGTGAAGGGGGCCATACTATTTCATTATATGCTATTCTACCTGCTTTCATATATGTGATATGTTTGTTTGATAGGATAGCATCCCTCGCAAAATTAAGTAGTCATGATGCCCTTCCAAATGTTGCACCCGTCACCGTTATGCTCATCAATGGTGGGTCCGCCAAAGCGAGTGCCATTCTCTATCATAACACGGGGGGTATATGTCGGACATATATAGCAGGAGCATTTGGTTTACTTAACAAGGCTATCAAAACAGTTTTGGGCCTTGGGGCATAGGTTGGCGCCGGGGCATGGAGATGCCACACCAACAACAAGAGTCACATGGAGATGTGATTAGCAAGGAGTTGCTTACGATGTTATTAATATTCTAGCAGTGATGCCAAAGCTCACTAGAAAATTAATTAACATGTGGATCTTGACCCAATACGTAACCTAGAGGGAAGGTGGAAAATACGTAATGGGAGTCTAATGTTAAATTGTTTAACAATAGACATAGCATAAACATTGTGCTAAACTTTGCTTTTTCTGTTGTAGAATAAATGGCGGCTAATACTACACCCAAGTGCTTTTAATTTTGCGATCTATTCTCGAAAAGGAAAAATTAAATGGAACAAACTTTATGGATTGGTATCGCAACTTGAGAATTGTTCTCAAGCAAGAGCGTAAGGAGTACGTTCTTGAAGTACCCTATCCTGAGGATTTGCCAAATAATGCCACTGCAACTGCACGGAGGACTTATGAGAAGCACACTAATGATGCCCTAGATATAAGCTATCTCATGCTTGCTACAATGTCCCCTGAGCTTCAGAAGCAATATGAGAGCAGCGATGCTCACACTATTATTCGGGGCTGCGTGGCATGTTTGAGAACCAAGCTCGGGCCGAGAGGTTCAACACCTCAAAGTCCTTGTTTGCGTGCGAGCTTTTGAGGGAATCCCGTCATCCGCATGTGATAAAAATGATTGGCTACATTGAGAGTCTGGAAAATTAGGTTTTCCCCTTAGCCAAGAGTTGGCTACTGATGTGATTCTCCAGTCGCTCCCTCCGAGCTTTGAGCCATTCATATTGAATTATCACATGAACAATATGGATAGAACCTTGGCTGAATTGCATGGGATGCTAAAGACAGCTGAGGAGAGTATCCAGAAGAATGGTCATCATGTGATGATGATGCGAAGGCTAGGCGCAAACCACTGTCAAGAAACTTTGCACCAAGAGGAAGCTAACTCCCGATGAGATCGCGAGTGCCTCCAATGCAAAGAAGGGCAAGAAGGGGTCGGCGGCATCGGATGCCATTTGCTTCTTGCAAGGAGATAGGCTACTGGAAAAAAATTGCAAGAAGTACATGGAGGATCTCAAAAAGAAGCAAAGTACGACTTCTGCTTCAGGTATTAATGTTATAGACATTAATCTTGCTACTTCACATACTGACTCTTGGGTATTTGATACCGGATCGTAGCTCATATTTGCAAATCATTGCAGGGAATGAGAAGAAGTAGAGGATTGAGAAGGGGCGAGGTGAACCGCGCGTCGGCAATGGAGCAAGCGTTGCTACGATTCATCGGCGCACAGTACCACTTCATCTACCTTCGGGATTAGTTTTGGAATTGAATAATTGTTATTGTGTTCCAACACTATGTCAAAACATTATTTTCACTTCATGTTTGCAAGCGAAAGGATATGATTTTAGATCAATGGACAATGGTTGTTCAATATATCTTAGAGATATGTTCTATTTTCATGCTCCATTGGTGAATGGATTATACGTTTTGAATCTTGAAGCGTCTCCCATCTATAACATTAATACGAAAGGCAACTCTCTAATGATATAAACCTCACGTTTATCCGGCATTGTCGCTTAGGCCATATAAATAAGAAACGCATGGAGAAGCTCCATAAGGATGGATTGCTTCACTCTTTTGATTTTGAATCATTTGAGACATGTGAGTCTTGTTTACTTGGTAAGATGACAAAGGCACCTTTCATGGGACATAGTGAGAGAGCAAGTGACTTATTGGCACTCGTACATACTGATGTATGTGGACCAATGAGCTCAACGGCCAGAGGTGGTTATCAGTACTTCATTACCTTTACCGATGACTTTAGTAGATATGGTTATATCTACTTAATGAGGCATAAGTCCGAATCCTTTGAAAAGTTCAAAGAATTCCAGAATGAAGTATAATCATTTAGGGAAAACAATCAAGTTTCTACGATCGATCGTGGAGGAGAATACTTGAGCCAAGAGTTTGGTAATCATCGAAAGATTATGGAATTGTTCCACGTTGACTCCGCCAGAACTCCACAATGGAATGGGGTGTCCGAACGGAGAAATCGCACCTTGTTGGACATGGTGCGGTCGATGATGAGCCAAAGTGATCTTCCGTTATCCTTCTGGGGATATGCTCTTGAAACAGCTTGCGCTCACACTAAATAGAGTTCCATCTAAGTCGGTTGAAAAGACACCATATGAGATATGGACAGGGCAACCCCTAGTTTGTCTTTTCTCAAAATTTAGGGATGCGAAGCTTATGTAAAATGTTTATAGTCCGACAAGCTCACACCCAAATCGACAAGTGCTTCTTTGTGGGATATCCTAAGGAAACTAAGGGATATTACTTTTATAATCGGGAACAAGGCAAAGTGTTTATCGCCCGACACGGTGTCTTCTTGGAGAAAGAGTTTCTTTCAAGAAGGGTTAGTGGGAGCAGGGTGCATCTTGAAGAAGTTCAAGAAACACAAGAAAATGTTTCGCGACCACGAACCACAACGGAGGAGCAAAGTGTTGCGCCACCGGTTGTAGATACACCAGCCCACGGAGTCGAAAAATCACGTCGTGCGCCCGATGTACAGTGCGGAACAACGTGATATATTGTTGTTGGACAACGATGAACCTAAGACCTATGAGGAAGCGATGGTGGGACCCTATTCCAACAAGTGGCTTGGAGCCATGAAATCGAAATAGAATCCATGTACGACAATCAAGTTTGGAACTTGGTTGATCCACTGATGGTGTCAAAACCATTGAGTGTAAATGGGTTTTTAAGAAAAGGCCGATATGGATGGAAATGTTCACATCTATAAGGCGCGATTGGTGGCGAAAGGTTTTAAACAGATTCAAGGAGTTGATTATGATGAAACCTTCTCGCCCGTCGCAATGCTTAAATCTATTCGGATTATCTTAGCGATTGCTACATATTTCGATTATGAGATATGGCGAGATGGATTTCAAAACGGCTTTCCTAAATGGAAACCTAAGCGAGGATGTATACATGATACAACCTCGGGGTTTTGTCGATCCGAATCGCTGGAAAGATATGCAAGCTATAGAAATCCATTTATGGATTGAAGCAAGCATCTCGGAGTTGGAATATTCGTTTTGATGAAGTAATCAAAGGGTTTGGTTTCATCAAAAATGAAGAAGAGGCCTGTGTTTACAAAAAGGTCGTGGAAGCGCAATTGTATTTCTAATCTTATATGTGGATGACATATTGTTGATTGGAAATGATATCCCTATGCTAGAATCCGTCAAGTCTTCAAATAGTTTTACCATGAAAGACTTAGGGGAGGCAGCATACATATTGGCATTCGGATCTATAGAGATAGATCCAAGAGGCTAATTGGATTAAGCCAAAGTACATACATTGACAAGGTGTTGAAAAGGTTCAACATGCATGATTCCAAGAAAGGTTTCTTGCCCATGTCACATGGCATTAATCTTAGCAAGAATCGGTGTCCTCGGACACATGATGAGCGGAATAAGATGGGTATGGTTCCATATGCTTCGGCAATTGGATCCATCATGTATGCCATGCTTTGTACACGCCCGGATGTCTCGTACGCTTTGAGTGCTACGAGCAGATACCGCGAGATCCGGTGAAGGTCACTGGATCTGCCGTAAAGAATATCCTTAAGTACTTGAGAAGAACTAAGGATATGTTCCTAGTCTATGGAGGTGAAGAAAAGCTCGTTGTAAGTGGTTACACCGATGCTAGCTTCCAAACAGACAAGGATGATTATAGATCGCAATCGGGTTCGTGTTCCGCCCGAACGGAGGCGTAGTTATGGAAGAGTTCCAAGCGGGATACCGTTGCTGATTCTACAATGGAGGCCGAGTACATTGCTGCTTCAGAAGTTGCAAAGGAGGCTGTTTGGATCAAGAAATTCGTTTCTGAGCTTGGTGTGATGACTAGTGCGACTGGTCCAATGTCTCTCTATTGTGACAATAGTGGAGCCATTGCGCAAGCCAAGGAGCCGAGGTCACATCAGAAGTCCAAACACATACTTCGACGATATCATCTCATCCGCGAGATAGTGGACGAGAGGTGATGTCAAGATATGCAAAGTGCACATGGATCTCAACATAGCCGATCCGACAAAACCTCTCCCTCCGAAGCATGAGGCGCACACAAGAGCAATGGGTATTAGATACTTACATGATTGACTCTAGTGCAAGTGGGAGATTGTTAGTGATATGCCCTAGAGGCAACATGGAGATGTTGGATATCACGTCAATGTTTATGTATAAATGAAAAAAGTGTTATTCAGTTCCATGAAATAGACATCTTGTATTGATCAATAAGTACGTGACTTATTTATGAGACTCTTTATGTATGAATCTATTTCTAAACGATCCCTGATCATATGTCATATTGTTGGAACAAATATGATTCTAAGATCGGCATGTTTATTGATTGATGATCATGTCTCATAGATCATGGGTATGGAGATACCAAATCAATAAACATGAACACATGTGTTGGAGAACACATTGTTGGATAGACCCACCATGAGACACTACAGAATTAATGTGCCATTAGTTGGTCTCGGGTAGTGTTGGTACAAAGTCCTTAGACCCGAGATCACCATGGATTCCAACATGTGTAGTAGCCTACTTTGAGACTACCAAACGCTATTCCGTAACGGGTAGTTATAAAGGTAGTTTTCGGGTTTGCTATGAAACATGGAGTGGGATGTGAGTGATCAAGATGGAATTTGCCCCTCCTTTGGAGAGATATCTCTGGGCCCCTCGAGGTAATGGATTATGGAAATGCATGGCCATGCTAAGTTGATTGAGGAGTCAATCAACAGACAGATAATCCAATACGGTTCGAGTGAATGGTTAAGCTATTGAAGGGATGGCACACATCTTGCCTATAGCTTAACTGGTATCGTGAGGCAAAGGGATTTGTGTACACATTACAGGTTCAGAGCCGATATTATTCTTGTATACTATGGTGTCAATATGTGCTGCTAGGCGCCGCTGTTGACGGGTCGGCTGAGTTGGACTCGAGCCGACGATCGGCTAAGTTAGACTATAGCCAAAACCGAGTATACCTGAACCTACAGGGTCGCACGCTTAAGGGGATAGAATAGATATTCGAGTTGGACTCGGATACGGCTCGATCGGATAGGGATCCGATCGGATAGAGTCCTATGGTCTTACGACGTATGGGCGGCCGACTCTATGAGATTCGGATGGGATCCGATTTAAAATAGAGTCCTGATCGGCCACGAGTCCCAGTCGGCCAACTCTATATAAAGGGGGCGAGGGGTGGAGAGCTGGTACACGTCAATTGTATCGCGTTGAACCGAATCCGCAACAAAAGTCACCGAGATCAATCTCCACGGAAACCCTCCCCACTTTCGAGCCAAACCCTAGCCTTGCATCGCGTGCTAGCACACCGGTGTACGGCGTTTTGTCCCCGGACGTGTGGATACCGGTAGAGGCGCTGCTACGTTGCGCACTGTTGATCGGCTTCGGAACGGCTGCGGTCGGGCGCGTCGGAGCAAGGCACAAGAACGTGACCGGACGACTCCGCGAATCGGCTGATTGGTGAATCGGCTGTCCCCAGGAATCGGCTGTCGGCTTGCGGGAATCGGCTACACAGTTCCAGATCGGATACCCCTGATTGGCTAATTCCGCCGCATACTCCAATCGGTAACGATCTATCGGCCCTTACTTGCAAGTGTTCCTGGTTTGCGCGGTAAAAAGTTTTTGTTTTCGGCAAGCGTAGCCTCCGCGTAACCCTTCAGCCAGCTCATCTATGTGCGTGGCTAACCCCCCAAGGTAGGGACACCGGTGAGGGGGTGGATGACCCCCACCTCACGGGCCGCCTACCGAAGGCGCTCGACGGACGAGGCCATGTCCCAAGCCCCAAGCTCAGGGTGTGGTCCAGCTCTGCGATCCGGCGGCGCGCCTCCTCCAGTTCTGGTGCCGCGGGCGGGGGCTTCTGCACCTGCGCCTCCGCGCCGCCGACCGCCTGCTCTCGGGCGGCCAGATCCTGCTCCCACCACTCCAGCTCGGCTTGCCAACGGCATGAGGCAGCAGCAAGCAGCTACTCGCGCTCCCAAACGGCCTTCAGGCACCGGGAGGCCTCCTCCTGGGCCTCTAGCACCGTCACCTCGCGCCCCTCCATGGCGGCCTCGCGCTCGGCGATGGCCTTCTCCTGGGTCACCACGTTCGCCTCCCGTGCGGTGGAGTCCTCCTCGGCCCTGGCAACGCGGCCTCCCGGTCCTCGACCGCCCGCCACACCGCCTCCAGAGCCTTCTCCCGCTCCGCCAAGCCGGCCTCGCGGGCCTGGAGTTCGACGTCGGTACTGGCGGCAGGAGCTTCAGCGTCGCGCAAGGTGTGCTCGCGCCGTCGAGCTCTGGGCGCTCGTTGAAGTCGCGGATGAACCTTCCAGCGGTGGTGCGAACTCTCTCCTCTGCAGCGGCGGCGACCTGCTCGCGGAAGTCGGCGGCGTCCCGCTCAACGACTGTGTCCTCGAACACCTGGTTGAGTTCCCCCTGGCGGCGCTTAATATCCGCCAGCTCCCGCTTGCAGACGAGGCCCTCCACCCTCGCCGTGGCCACCAGCTCCCTGCGGCCTTCGTCGACGTCAGCCTCCCGCCGCGCCACCGTGACCTCCCTGGCGGCCAAGGCCTGGATCTGGGCCCGGAGCCCCTCCAAGGAGACCGCGTTGGCCTCCTCCGGTGCCCTGGACACAATCGGCCTCGCTCTCTCTTGCGACGGACGAAAGGCTCGATGTCCAAGGCGGCCACGAACCCGGACCGAGCGCCCCCGGATTCGGAGTCGGAGCTCGAGCCGAGGTCGACCACCTGCGCGGGGCGGGAAGCTGAAGGCGCTCCATGTCCAGAGCCGCCCGCCGCTGCTTCGCCCGCTGACGCTGCCCCGCCCTCCGGCGAGGCTGCTCCCCGTGTCGGAGGATCGCGGTAGACCGGCGCCGGCATTATTGATGTTGGCCGGTGGGGCGACGGCGCCGGATGGCACGGCGCGAGGCGATGGCTGCATCGTGGCGGCGACGATGGCTCTCACGGGGGGACCCCTGAGGCTGCTCCCCGCAGCCCGCTGCCGCTTCCTCCACGTCAGGGGCAGGTCGCCCGGAATCTGCCGCCGGCGGGGCCGCCCGGCTCGTTCCTCATGGGCCCCCTCTTCAGATCGCACTGGATCCGGGCCCGAACCAGTAAGGGGCAACCCGGAGCCGGAGGGCTCCAGCACCCCAAGCCTCTCCTGTGCCTTCCCCGCCGAGCCCGAGGCAGAACCGCCCTTGGGTATAACCCTGGGACGAAAATGCCGGTGGTCGCGGCTAGGGACAGGAATAAACATAGTAAGGGATCAAAACACAATACAAAAACCCAAGGCCCTAAGGGCGCATACGTATCTACAAGACGTTACCTGCGGGTGGCGTTGAAGCCCCAGGAGACCCCGGAGATGGCCCGCTTCTTCTTTGCAGGACCGCCCGGAGGGCTCGCTGGGCTGTCGCCCGCCGCCTCCGTCGACGCTGGAGTGCCGCGGCCGGCCTCTGCCGACGGCGCGCTCGCTGTGGGCGTGCTCCCGGCCTCCGCCGTCGTTGTCGTCGCCGTCGCTGTGGCCATCCTGGCCCCCGACGGAGTGGCCCCTGGGGCCAGGCCCACCGCCTGCGGGCCTCCAGATCTGTGGGGAGGAGCGGCGCGCTTCCCGCCGCCGCCGCGCGGTGGAGATGGGGGAGGTGCAGGGTCCTCCTCTAACCTCTTCCTCTTCCCCTTCCAGTCCAGGGCCCCGACTCGTTCCTACCCGGACCCCGGTGGCCCAGCCGCCCGATGGGCACCTGGTCATCGGCGTCATCGTAGTCATCGCCCCCACCCCTCGGGGTAACGCCCGGCGCTGCTGACAATGAGCCCACGCCGTTGCCCACCACCTGCAGCGCATGCAGGATCTCTGGGCGCGCCGAATCCTGGCACAGTGGCACCAACCCGGGCGGGAGCTGCGTCAGGTCCATCGCCATGACGCCAAGGGTGCGGCGGACCAGGATCGCGAGGTCTTTCTCGTCCCAATTGAAGACGGCGCCCACATGGGTCCGTATATCGTCGTTGAAGCCCGAGTACATGTGGACGGGGCGCGGCCTCTCCTGCAGCGGCGCGATGCGCCTCATCTGGAAGTCGCGGAAGACCGCGTGGCTAGATAGGCCCTCCCTCCGGAGGTAGCTGATCCGCTCCAGCACCCCGTCCAGCTCCCTCCCGGCTCGCGGACGCATCCCCCAGCTCCTCTGGTTCACCGGGATCCCCGTCGGAAGGAAGAGGCGGGGGTGGTCGCCTAGGCTGGTGTAGAACCAGAAGGCCCTCCAGTTCTCCCACCTGGAGCGGGGGTGGATGTCGATGAAGGGGATGCCGACGGTCCTATCGTTCCGTGGCTGGATCGTCATGTATCCAACCGCGCCGGGGGATACCCGCCCGGCATACCCGGAAGAACTGCTGGAAAAGATGCACTGAGGGCATCACCCCCACAAACATCTCGCAGGTGTAGGCGAAGATGGCGAGGTAGAAGACGGCGTTAGGGGTGAGGTGGTGCAGCCGGAGGTCGTAGAACTCCAGCACGTCGAGGAAGAAGCGAGAGAAAGGTGGCACCAGCCCGACCATGGTGAAAGAGGCGAAGAATACCATCTTCGTGGGGGGCCGCTCCTCCGGAACATCGCCGCCGCTGCGCGTGCCGCGCGGCAAGTATTTGTTGAAGAGGCTTCGGGCCTCCGCGGTGCGAACGAGGGATTTAGGGAGCACACTCCCCGGTTCCAAAGGCGAATCACGGGTCATCTCCAAGGCAGGCGCTAGAATGCGAAAGAGGAAGCCAGTGGCAGAGAGAAGGGAGGTGAAGGAGCAAGGGCGCTGGGAAGATGAGAGGCGATGGCCGTAAGAGGCGATGGCTGTGGAAAGTGTAAAATTGATTCCCCCTCTCGTGGATCTGTTTTTATAAGCAACCACGGCCCCCTCGAGTTCTACGACATTAATTTCGCCCCACTACCACACGACGCACCCTCGGCTTCGCGCCCCTTCGTTTTTTCGCATCCTCTTTGGTTCCCACGCCACTGGGGTTTCGCGCTGCCTGGGGTTTCGCGCACACCAGGCGCACTACGTAGGACGGAGAGAGCTAGGCGGTTGATGGGCCCCCGCGTGCGTGGCCGAATAACATGCCCCCCGTCTGGAAAAGGCCTAGCCAAGCACAGCGTCAATTGTCGCGTACCGGCCTCCTATTACAGCGAGGCACATCCGGTGCCCGAGCCCACACACTCAAGAAATGGCATTAACCGCGCCCGAATCCGGCTTCGGCCCCAGTCAACACCGGGGGCTACTATCGATGATATGGGCCCGAGGGTATGTCAGAGATACGATATCTGAAAAAGGAAGGCGCCTTCACCCACCAGGGCGTGCCAAAGATATGTTCTGGACGGCTCAGGCGGGTCCCGGCCACGTGGCCACCCCAAGAGGGGCTTGGCTTAGGGGCTGCCCAGAGGCCACCGTACTCCCCAGGAGGCAGGGTCCGGGATAACCCGGACCCCTAGGCGGCAGGGCCTGGGATCACCCGCACCCCCCGCCCCTCATCCCGCACCTCTCTAAGAGAGGGGCGAGTCCAGCTGCCAACTACCTCATTTAATGCCTAAAGAGAGAGAGACAGAGGCTAAGCGTCTGCCCCGTCGCATTTAATGCGATGTGAGGCGCGCCTGTCAGCCGCTCTCATCATCACCCTTTTGCCCATCACAAGGTAAAAAGGGGTATAAAGTCTTTGACGACGACCGTGGTATGACTGCACGATCATTCCGTGCGCACCTTCCTCCTCGCCCCGTCCAGTTGCATTGAATGCATCGGGCGGCCGTGTGGGAGAGAGAACACGAGTACTAGGGGTGCTGCACCAGTGCCTATCCAGGTGAAGGGCCACTGACCAGTGGGCCCCACTGGAGTAGGTAGGCCGGCCCATCCTCGCGTCAGCAGCATGGCAGCCACGACTCCTGCTTTTCTCCGCCAACTCCATGACGCAGCAACAGGGACAAAGATGGGGGTGGCTTCTCCGACAAGACAAGGCAAGAGCTGATCCATCACGCGGAGCGGAGTAGAGAAAATAAGGACTACTGTGATGTCCCCTTGCACTATAAAAGGAGACCCAAGTCCATCACAAAAACGGTTCCTGCAAGTCCATCATAAAAACGAGTGCCAGCCCCTGCACAACAGCTCCCAACTATTCTTAGCAACCCCAGAAACAAACCTAAGGTGCGGCCATTGTTGGGGACCTGGGGCTTGAAGCATCCCACCTTAGTCACCATCTCCAACATCCCCAAGGAGAGCACCCTCACCAGTCCCTGTAATTCATCCCCCATATTACACAAAGAACAGGAGTAGGATATTACGCCTCATAGGCAGCCTGAACCTGTATAAACCCCGTGTGTCCATTGCAGTTGCGATCTTTTTTTGGTTTTACTGACTTCTCCCCATCCTTACCGCAAGTTTGAACCCAGATTCACTGCTCCCCTGTGCGGAACCAAAAAGGGGTCCTCCGGATTCCCGCGTGTCGATCTCCGACATCGACACAATGGGTTTGAAATGAGAAGAAGTAGAACCTGAGGTCTATGAAGACCCATCTCCTGCCAAAGAGGACGTAGACGCACCGAATGTGAATGACAGTGGCAAAGATAAGTTCGAAGTGCCTAGAGTGCTACGAAGCCACAACTCCAAGGCCTAGGATAAGAAAAAGGAGAAGTGGATGGTAACCGCCTTCTAAGGTGGGAAGAAACGTGCCAAGGAATGCAAGGATGATCAGAAAAAGGCGGAAGAACTTGTCGGCGAGAAATATTTTGTTACTGATGAAGTCCCGATGAAGTTCAAAAATGGCAAAGCCTTCTAGCCTGATTATGATCTTGACGAAGGTCCATTGGAGGTGAGAAGATTGCACACATGGTACATGGACACCAGCAAAAAAGGGCTTATGTCCATAACGGTTCGAACACCGCTCGAAGCTTTCATGGGCGATGAAGGTTTTTTGTGGCTCGATTTTGCTCACCTTCTCGCCATGTACCATCGGGAAAAGATGGATGTGAACTTTGTTGCTGCATGGTGCCTGTGAGTATAAACGCGCATTTACACAACTAAATAAATAGACAACATAAGCCTGAGAAAATTATTAATAACTTTTTTATTTTGCAGGATGCAATACATGGGTGCTGAGAAGATGAATGAGCCCATTGGTTATCTCGATCTAACAAGGATTTATTAAAGCCAACACACTATAAATCTATGAGATAACTCCGAGCAACTCAAGGACAAGACGCATAAAGAGATAGCTGAATATAAGAAGGACTTGTACAAGACCAAGTTGCTTACTTTGGCACAATATATAGGACGAGAGTTCCTGAAATTTCAAAATAAAAGAATCATACTGGCCACATACAATCGGGTCATGAGCTAGAGCCTGTCACTGATGACAAACATCGGTGACGGGCTTATATTGGGGCCCGACAAAGATAACATTTGTTATCTTTGTCTAGCCGTTAGTTTGGCCCGTCACAGATGTTTGTCATTCGTGACAGGCTCTAGAATTATGCACATATGATATGTTTGTGCTACTATATCTTTGTCAGTCTCTTCTTAGGTCTGTTTGAGATGAGTTAGTTGTGACGGCCCGTAAAACTCAGGCATGTTATGGACCGTCACAGATAAAAGGATATGTAGTAGTGAGCGTAAGGTAACGGCAATTAAACAATATTCTGGGTTGCTTATATCTATAGAAAATTTTAAATGCTGTGAACTTTTATAGTTCGGTAGTATTTTGTATGTGCCATACTCTTTACTTATGGGTTGCACGCTTAAATGCTGAAACGGTACGCATGCATTTATAGATGTACAAGCGCGCCTTGTATTGTCGGAAAAAGCCCTTCAGGCTTGACGTTGTTGTGGTTGTAGACTTGTGGTGTACCACTTGCTATAAGACATAATTCTCATAATATTCTATACATGATCATCTAACTAAGCTTATATAGCTAGATCACGAACATATTATGATTGGTGCTTGATGAACCCATAGAAACTGTTTGTAGTGGAAAGCGTGATAGTAGGATGTTTGGAGTGGTCGGCGTGGTAATAGGACGTCGACGAGGTTGAGGACGCGGTAACTACACACCGACGGGAGACATTGGCATTCGTGTCCTAGGAAGAAATTCGCCTTTCGATCTCCCTCTAACCTTTCTCTTATGATCGGATGAGGATTTACCGTGAAACAACGAAGCATATAAGATCATTACCTCACATGATCCGATTTCCTCCCTACTACAAAAACTCCTAAAAGGTACCGATTAAAAAACCCTCTTAGATGTTGGTTTTCTTAACCGTCACCTATTTGTCGACACCTATAAAAAACTTAATCAGTACCAGTCTAAAGAACCGACACACATAAAAAATCATGCATCGGCTCATCATCTTGGCTCAACTCATCCACAAATCTTGCTCATTCAATCCACAACAACACATCCACATATCCATCCACAATAATCTATTTACAAAAACAAAAGATTAACTAACGATTCATCCACGTATCCATCTCTAATCCAGAGATCAATACATCACAAAGATCACCAAAAAATCCAAGATCCACAGATCACAAAAATCCACATATCCATCTCCAATCCACAGATCAATACATCATAAATCACCAAAAAATCTAAAATCCACAGATAAAAAAAAGATCTGTCGTCGTCATCGCACAGCCGCCGTAGTCGTCGTCGCACAGCCATGTGCCGCCTCCCGCGCAGCGGCGCTGCCTCCCGTGGCCGGCACCGCCTCCCGCGGCCAGCGCTGCCTCCCGCGTGGCCCGTGCCGCCTCCCGTGGCCCGTGCAGCCGCCCCACCCGCCACCTCCCGTCACCCTGGCCTCCCGTCGCCCCGGCTGCCCCGGCCTCCCGAAGTGAGAAGAGATGGATGAGAGTGAGAGAGTGAGAAGAGATGTGAGAGTGAGAAGAAGATATGAGGGGATAAGGATGGATGGGTGGTGGACAAATCTTCTGGAGATAAGGCCGGCTCAGCTGTATCGGCTTGGCTTAGTGTTGTCAGTGTCGGTTTTTCTTTAGAACCGATACCTATAATATATTATAGGTGTCGGTTTTTCTTTAGAGCCGCTATCTATTGTTTTAATAGGTGTTGGTTTTATTGAACCGATACATATTAGACCGACGCCAATATATGTTTTTTAATAGTGCCTACATCTTATAGCGATGGGGAGTAGGGGAAGTCCGTTGATTAAAAAACATGTAATCCGATCATTGCACGTGAATAAGAAACATGCGCATGAATAGTGGAGACCTGCGCGTCGTTGTTATGAGCAAACTCGGGATGCGTCATGCTTATCTCAACTTTTTTTCTGGCCTAGTCTCGAAGAGTTCAACCAATATGAATATGACATAGTTAGTTGTCACACGCTGAGGGTGTTAGCTAGCGAACAATAGTCAGAACGGTTGTGGGCACATGATGGGCGACAAACAAGTTTATTATATCAGCACTGCTAACTTGTGCCTAAGAAACAAACACTATAAAACTTGGTTAACACCACCAAATCGCAAAGGCGGCGTGAAAGGATGGGCATTCGGTTAGATCGAAGAATTCCGTCTCGGTGTTCTGTCTTGCAGTCGAAGTGGAAGAGGCACTGCTCGTTGCCATTTGCAATCAAAGTGAAGGATGCGCTGCTGACGACGATGCGGCTGGTGATAGTGTGGCCCAGGTGTTGGACATCGGGGAGATGCTCACTTGAGTAAGAGCATCACCAACAGCACCTTTAAATGATGTTTTATTTTAAATTTAAAAATCATGATGTAACAAGATCACCCAACACATCATCTATTTTGAATGATTATCCAAATTGTATTTTCTCACCCAAATGGAGGGGTCTTCCCCGTCACCCTTTTTCTATACGCGGAGGTGAAAAAACGCGCGCGAAACAACGAGTCACGCACCGCACTTCCCTTTCCCGCCGCCCCTTCTGCGCACCTCGCCGCTGCCACCACCCGCCCGGCTCGCCGCTGCCCCACCCGCCCAGGTCTCCGCCGCCCCTCCCGCCCAGGACACCGCCGCCCTCTCGCCCAGGACGCCGCCGCCCGCCCGCGCAGGACGCCACCCTCCTCCCGCGCAAGACGCCGCCGCCCCGCCCGCCCAGGACGCCGCTGCCCCTCCTATGCAGGACGCCGCCACCCCGCTCGCCCAGGTCAATGCCGTGAAGGTAAGGCATATATGCATATCAGTATTCTCTCAGTTGTAGCATATTACACTACATTGCATTGCTTTCTGTGTGAATAAGCTAGAATTGCATTGCATTTGATTCTCTGTACATGAATATCCCACAGCAGCTAATGTGTTCAGGGGCATGTTCTTGCAGGGTGAAAATGGAACTAATAACTTGCAAACCTTTAGAAAGGGGAAATTTATTTGGGAGCAGTGGCATGAGTATTTAGTTGATTTCTTTTTGAGTGTGGGGTATTTTTTTGTTTCTTACAAAAGTAGACACAAGAGGAATCAAGACAGTATTTTCATTAAATTTTCTGGAACTAGCTAATGCAGACTAAATTTATTGAATGTTCAGTGCACGACATGCTTTGCTTCTGAATAGCACAGAAAAATGACATGGAATGTGAGCAAATATGGATTTCATTTTTCTAGAACTAGTTAATGCAGACTAAATTTATTTTTGAATGTTTTGTACAACCCATGATTCACTTATGAACAGCTGATAATTTGAATAAACGACTGCATTGGCATTCTCACTGCAATATATTAGTCAACATTATCTCACTGCCCTTCTTGACGAACACACTTTGTTTACACCCAAAATTGGCACTTAGGAATCAAAATAGGAAAGATTGCCAATATTTGGAAATTTGCCGGTTTCTTCGGAGAGGCCGGTCTGACCGCCGTGTATAGGCCGGTCAGACCGGGCAGTGGGGCCGGTCAGACCGAAGGCATATGGCCGGTCTGACCGGCAGAGTCCGAAACCTAGACGACTTCATCGGTTTTCGGGTTTCCTTTCTTCATACGGTTGTATTTCGGGTTTCCAAACATGTTTATCCCGAATAGGATGTGGAGAAGGGTCTGTAGAGGTCAAGACCAACCCCTATTTAAGGGTCAAGGCCGGATCAATTGTAAAAAAAAACCAACACAACATACAATACAATCTAGAATCGTTTTTTCAATATTCTTTACTTTTCAGCTATATTTTTCTACTTTGCCCTAGTTTAGTTCATCTTTGTCGATTTGCGCCATAAATCGTCCGTCGTCGCTGCGAGAGTGCGACAATTCTTTGTAAGTTTGTCTTGAAAACTTTCCGTTTGCTCACGAGATGAGTAGTTATCAATCTATCGATCTAAATCGGTTTCGCTAGCCGATTTGATCTATAAAACCCACTTTGTTCTAGTTTTTGCTAGATTGAAGTGGTTGGCGACTCCGTACCAAGAACCACCGCAAATCTTTAGGCGAATCGATCGTATTCGTGCCTTTGTCAAAAAAGGTGCCAACACGATTTTTGGCGACTCCGCTGGGGAAGACACGACGCCAACTCGGATTCGATGCCGCCATGTCCAAGCAAGCGGCGCAAGACGTGGAGCCATCCAACGTCGTCCACATCTCGTTGGACGATCTGGATGGGGAAGCTTGCCAAATAATGGAGGAGCGCATACGAGCAATCACGCAGGAGGTGCTAGATCAATCTTGCACAAAAACGCGACAGGCGTCATCATCAAGCCCGGAGCCCGCTCAAGGTAACTCGCGGCGAGGTAAGCGCTGATCACATCTCTATGCCTATTCAAAAACTTGTTGCTAGTACGGTGGATGAGTCCGTTACCGCCGCCGTGAACAATAAGGTTGAATCCGCTATGGAGGCTTGTTTTAATAGGTTGTTTAAAGCGCACATGAGTGGTAAATCCGGTCTTCCCGCGACCGATTTGCCGCCTACCTCGGTTTCAGGGGGGAACCAAACCCCTGTGAACCACATATTTAGTAAAACCGACGGGGCGATTGCCCAAGGCCCGGCGAAAGTAGTTCTGCCGCCTCTGTCGGTCTGACCGGCCTTACGGCCGGTCTGACCGGCCCTCACTACGTCGGTCCGACCGGCCCTACGGCCGGTCCGACCGGCCCATCATATCTCGGTCTGACCGGCCCGACGGCCGGTCTGACCGGAGCACAGTACGGTGGTCTCACCGGCCCTATGGCCGGTCTGACCGGGGCGCCTTACGTCGGTCTGACCGGTTCACCCTACATCGGCCGACCGCCGTCGGCCGCCCGCACCATACTACACCGATCGGACCGGCGGCTATCCGGCCGGTCGACCGCGCCGGCGATCGGAGCCGATCAGGGCCCATGGCCGGTCAGACCAGGCGCTACGTGCCGATCTGGGAGATAGATCCTATCACGGGCAACTCGGTTCTATACCATGTCTCCGCACACGACTCCCCTGTGGCTACCGTCCATGCACCAATTCCCCCGCATGTCCCCAATCAATACAATGATCCTAATAGGGGGTATCCGCGCGACACGAGAGATGGCCAATATGACAATATTGCGCCGCAACAACCACCTTTTAGGCCGCCGATCGTAGCCGACCCACCTAGGCCTGAAAATATGGAAGAACAAATTAGAAACATTATTAGAGAGTCATTCAGAATTGAGCCCAGGAATCGTGCTAAGGTTTACCAAAAGCCGTATCCTGACTATTTCGATAACATCCCATATCCTCGTGGTTATAGAGTCCCTGAATTCACCAAATTCAGTGGAGATGATAATAGGACCACATGGAAACATATCGGCCAATTCTTAGCGCAATGCGGGGAGGCTGGCACTTCAGATGCTTTTAAATTGCGCTTATTTTCGTTATCTTTATCCGGTACTGCTTTTACTTGGTTTACATCTTTACCGACCAACTCTATTCATACTTGGGCTCAGTTAGAACAGAAATTTCATGATTACTTTTATACTGGTGAAACTGAGCTTAGACTTTGCGACTTGACATCGGTAAGGCAAAAACATAATGAATCTGTTACAGATTACATTAAGAGGTTTAGAGATGCTAAAAACTGGTGTTTTAGTTTGAGCATAACCGAGAGAGACTTGGCCGACCTCGCTTTCAATGGGTTGCTTACTCCCATTAAAGAAAGGTTGGATGGCCAACAATTTCTCGATGTTAGTCGTAATGCGAAGGCTCGCTCGAAAAGCCGGGTCGGGATGCTAAAAAGTTTGTTAGGCCCAGTGATAAGAAACCTCATGCTAGCATTATCGACTGTCCTACTAGTGATTCTGAGTCTGATGAAGGCGATCATGACATGTATGTCGCCGAGTGGTCTTGGACAAACAAGAACAAACCCTTTGTTTGTTCTAGTTTGACGCCGACTCCTCGCAAGGATCGGCAGAGCGAGATCAAATACAGCTTTGATGTGGCCAAATGCGATAGGATTTTTGACTAACTTTTGCAGGAGAAACAGATCAAATTACCTAAAGGCCATGTCATACCCTCATTAGAAGAATTAAAGCGCCGTTCTTATTGTAAATGGCATGATTCCTATTCACATTCTACTAATGAGTGTAATGTTTTTCGTCGACAGGTTCAATCGGCCATAGATGAAGGACGATTGAAGTTCACCGAGGGCCCGAAGATGAAGCTTGACAGCGATCCTTTCCCGGTGAATACCGTCGATCTTGATGGCAAGAAGGTGTTGATTCGGTCGGAACAAGCCGAATCAGCTAAGGGGAAGGAAGTTGTCATCGGGGGCCTAGGCCCAAGATGCTTGTGCCAAAAGGACTGGAGGTTGGGACGTGGAAAGAGAACAAGGCCAAGACATCTACGTCAAAGAAGCCCCACAAGCCCAAGGTGACCTTCGACATGCTCCTTGACAAGTACAAAAAGAAGAGTGCTGAGAAGGAGCGCGCCAAAGGAAAGAGGCCAAGATCGCCCCCTAAGGAGCGATTTGGTCCTTCGTCAAAGGTTTTGGAGCCCTCGTTTCCCCATCTCCCTCAGGTTATGCCATGGGGACCATGCCCGATGCCGCCTCCAGGTTATCCGTTCCCTTACTTCATGCCTTGGGGGGCACCCCCGCCTATGTACAACATGCCTCCAATGCAGGATCACCAAGGATGGGGAGAGGGGAGAAGATCGCCGCGAAGGCAGGCATCTACTTCTAGTAGAGGCCGGTTCCCCACTAAGGACCGGCTTGATGGCGAGAAAAGAGCACACAAGCGCGCAAGCCTGAGGAGAGGGCTTCGGAGGCGATCACGATCAAGATAGGATCGTATGACATGCCAGTGCCATCTGGTAAGGAGGCTAAGTTGATATTTGGCCCTCGAACCGAAGTCGCAAAAGATGCCGCGCAGAAGACAGTCGACCGGACGTCTGGCCGGTCGACCGAGCCTTCAGCCGGCTCGACCGCGCGTCTGCAGCCGGTCAGACCGCGCCATCTGGCCGGTCTGATGTTCGCTCCGGTCTGACCGATGTCCTGGTCAGAAGGATACTGGAGTGACTCCTTCTTCGGGTAAAGGCAACGGGGAACATTATTTGCCTCCTGGAACAGAGCCAAATCCTAGGTGGATGCCTGGGAATTTGACGGCTACTCAGAAGAGAAGGTTGCAGCGTCTTCGTGCTTCTGAGTTAAGAGAGAAGGAAGCCGAAGAGAGGAGAGACAGGGAGTTCGATGAGTTGCGACCACCGCCCGCGAAGGAGTGGAAGCGTAAGTCATCAACTGCTGGGAAGACGGTGGTTGTTCAAAAGGATGAACAACCGGCTGTGGAAGCATCGTCCGGCGAGAACATGGAGATCAACATGGTTTGCATGTTGCCCATGGAGTTTTGCGCCATGGACGAGGCCGAATTCGCTCAAATGTCACTAGGTCCAAAGGATGCGGTCTTCGAGAAGCCCAATGAGTCGAACCGTCACATGAAGCCTCTTCATTTGAAGGGCCACATTGATGGGAAGCCGGTCTCGAGGATGCTAGTGGACGGAGGCGCGGCGGTGAACCTGATGCCTTACTCTCTCTTCAAGAAGTTGGGTCGCGAAGAGGCGGAGCTAAAGAAGACCAATATGCTTCTCAACGGCTTCAACGGAGAATCAACAGAGGCGAAGGGGATCTTGTCCGTGGAACTTACGGTGGGGAACAAGACGTTGCCTACCGCCTTCTTCATCGTCGATGTACAAGGTAGCTATAGCGTCATCTTGGGGCGGTGTTGGATCCATGCCAACTGCTGTGTCCCATCTACTTTACATCAGTGCCTAGTACAATGGGATGGTGATGAGGTTGAAGTAGTTCAGGCGGATACATCGGCTGAGGTTGCCATGGCCGATGTTTCTGTGGGATGAAAACATGGAGACATGCAGTGCTTGTCAGGGCTAGATCTTTCTAGTTTTGATTTTATTAGTGTTTCCAAAGAAGGCTTTGTACCCATTTCTGTAAAGCCGGCTAGTTTAGCACGGCTTGGTGATATTACTTTGTATGATGAATAAAGCAGACAATTTGGAATGGTTACAAAAGAGAGTTCAAGAATATCGGTCAACAAAGAACGATATTGGGGAAACTATAGAGGATTTTGATGAGGTAGAGAAGCTTGGTCAAGGGTTTACATCAGCCGACCCACTAGAAGAAATAGATATAGGAGATGGGAGTGTACCAAGACCGACCTTCATAAATAAAAACATGAGAGCCGATCATAGGGCTAGAATGATCGAGCTGCTTAGAGAATATAATGATTGTTTCGCGTGGGAATACCATGAAATGCCTGGACTTAGCCGTGATCTTGTTGAGCATCGGCTTCCAATAAAGTCAGGGTTTAGGCCTTATAAACAACCTCCTCGTCGGTTTAACCCACTTATATATGATCGTGTCAAAGAAGAGATAGACCGATTGTTGAAAGCGGGGTTTATTAGGCCATGCCGGTATGCAGAGTGGGTGTCCAATATAGTACCGGTAGAGAAGAAGGGGAGTGGCAAAATCAGGGTTTGCATAGATTTTAGAGATTTAAATAAAGCCACTCCTAAAGATGAGTATCCTATGCCTATAGCCGACATGCTAATAAATGATGCCTCGGGTCATCGAGTGATTAGCTTTTTAGATGGCAATGCCGGCTACAACCAAATCTGCATGGCAGAAGAGGATATGTATAAGACAGCCTTTAGATGTTCAGGATTTGTCGGGTTGTTTGAGTGGGTAGTTATGACATTCGGGTTAAAGAATGCCGGCGCAACGTATCAAAGGGCGATGAACCTAATTTTCTATGATTTGTTAGGTTTTATCCTAGAAATATACATTGATGATATTGTAGTCAAATCGGATAATATGGATGGACATATGGCCGATTTGAGGTTAGCTTTTGAGAGAATGCGTCGGTATGGTTTGAAGATGAACCCACTCAAGTGTGCCTTCGGTGTGTCGGCGGGAAAATTCTTAGGATTCATGGTGCATGAGAGAGGGATCGAGATTGACCCTAAGAAAGTTGAAAAGATTCAAGATTTCAAAGCGCCGGCATGCAAGAGGGAAGTTCAGAGGCTGTTAGGTAAAGTGAACTATTTGAGAAGATTCATATCTAACCTAGCAGGTAAAATAGATGCTTTTGTGCCTATTTTACGTTTGAAGAGAGAAGTCGATTTTACTTGGGGGGCAGCACAACAGGAGGCTTTTGAAGGTTTGAAAAAATATTTATCTACTCCGCCCGTGGTGCGAGCTCCTAAAGCCGGGATTCCGTTTTGGCTGTATATTGCTGCTGAAGACAAAGTTATTGGAGCCGTTTTGACGCAAGAGGAAGACGGCAAGGAGTACATAATTACATATTTAAGTCGCCGTCTTCTGGATGCCGAAACGAGGTATGTATTTGTAGAGAGGCTTTGTCTTTGCTTGTACTATGCTTGTACCAAGTTGCGTCATTACTTGTTGTCTAGTACATGCATAGTTGCTTGTCAGACCGATGTCATTAAGCACATGTTGCAAAGGCCAATTCTAAGTGGTAGGATTGGCAAATGGGCGTATACATTAATTGAATATGATTTGGCTATGAATCATTGAAATCTATGAAGGGCCAGATTGTAGCAGACTTTATAGTAGATCATCATGTAGATGTTGATTATGGAGATGAAGTCTGTTTAGTTAGCGTTACACCTTGGAAAGTTTATTTTGATGGCTCTTCGTGTAAGGAGGGTCAAGGCATAGGTGTAGTTTTAATTTCGCCCAATGGTCAATGCTTTGAAGCATCGCTTCGTTTAGAATATTATTGTACAAATAATCAAGCCGAATACAATGCTTTGTTATTCGGTTTACAAGTGATGGAGATCGTTGGAGCTACACATGTAGAAGCATTCGGTGATTCGGAATTGGTGGTGCAACAGGTTGCCGGGGTCTACAAATGCTTCGACATATCATTGAACAGGTATTTAGATCAATGCCTAGATATTATTGCCAGTTTCAATGAATTTACTATTAAGCATATTGCTAGGAATGAAAATTCTAGAGCAAATGACTTAGCTCAACAAGCATCTGGTTATAGCATCAAACGAGGTTTATTCTTCATATTAGATCAACCGGTGCTTGATTATAATTTTTTGAGCGAAATTGGCAAAGAGGCAGACCGTAGGCGGTCTGACCGGCGCACTATCACCGGTCTGAGCGTGGATGGCATCCGGTCTGACCGGCGTTCTGTGGCCGGTCTGACCGTGGGTGATTGCCGGTCTGACCGGAGTTGCTTGGCCGGTCAGACCGACTTCACAGAAGGTGCTGGGGGGCACAATCTTCTCAATACAGGGGCCGAATTAAGTGGTAATTCGGACGTGTGTGCCCTGGGAACAGTAAATGATTGGCGAATTCCTTTGATTAGCTATTTGAAGGATCCTAGCCTTAGAGTTGATCGGAAAATTCGGCGGCAAGCATATAAGTATACTTTGCTTGATGAAAAGTTATATCGCCGAAATATAGATGGTGTACTATTAAAATGTTTAGATGCCGATCAATCTAAGGTTGCTATGGGTGAAGTTCATGAGGGAATTTGCGGGACTGATCAATCGGTCCATAAGATGAATTGGCTACTCAGAAGAGCGGGGTTCTATTGGCAGGGAATGATTGATGATTGCTTCAGGTACAATAAGGGATGTCAAGCTTGTCAACGGTTCGGCAATGTTCAATTGGCACCAGCTTCGGTGTTGAATCCTATAATTAAGCCATGGCCGTTCCGGGGGTGGGCTTTAGATTTTGTTGGTCAAATTTATCCTCCGTCTTCAAAGGGGCATCGGTTCGTGCTAGTTGCGACAGATTACTTCACTAAGTGGGCCGAAGCCGTGCCGCTCAGGAATATGACGCATAAGGAGGTAATTGATTTTATTCTGAAGCATATTATTCATAGATTCGGTATTCCTCAAACATTAACTACAGATCAAGGAGCTTCTTTTATGTCTAAAGAAGTGAAAAGTGTTGCCGAATCTTATGGAATTAAGCTGTTGAGTTCGTCTCCTTACTATGCTCAGGCTAATGGACAAGCCGAGTCTAGTAATAAGACGTTGTTGAAGCTAATCAAGAAGAAGGTCGAGGAACATCCGAGAAGGTGGCATGAAGTGCTTTCTGAAGCTTTATGGGCACATAGAATATCCAAGCATGGTGCTACCAAGGTGACCCCCTTTTGAGCTTGTTTATGGGCAAGAAGCCGTTTTACCGGTTGAGGTAAATCTTGGTTCTCTTCGATATATAAAGCAAGACGATTTGTTAGCCAAAGATTACAAGTCCTTGATGGGTGATAATCTTGATGAAGTGGTCGACAAACGTTTGAAGGCTTTGGAAGAGATAGAAAAAGAAAAGAAGAGAGTAGCCAAAGCATACAACAAAAGGGTGAAGGCAAAGACGTTCCAAGTGGGAGATCTAGTGTGGAAGACTATTTTGCCTTTGGGTTCCCGATCTAAAGAATTCGGTAAGTGGTCGCCAAGTTGGGAGGGACCTTATCGGATATACGGGATCGTTCGAGGCAATGCATATTTCCTGGAGACACTTCAAGGAGAACGGTTTCAGCGGGCTATCAACGGTAAATATCTAAAGAAATATTTTTCGAGTATTTGGCAAGATGCTTAGGGAGTTGTGTGGCCGATAATTGAGTTATCGTCCCAAGTTAAAACATGTCTTATGCTTTTAGATTCATGGTGTTCATCATAAAAGGCGGGGCATGTGTTTACACCCAAAATTGGCACTTAGAAATCAAAATAGGAAAGATTGCCAATATTTGGAAATTTGCCGGTTTCTTCGGAGAGGCCGGTCTGACCGCCGTGTATAGGCCGGTCAGACCGGGCAGTGGGGCCGGTCAGACTGAAGGCATATGGCCGGTCTGACCGGAAGAGTCCGAAACCTAGACGACTTCATCGGTTTTCGGGTTTCCTTTCTTTATACGGTTGTATTTCGGGTTTCCAAACATGTTTATCCCGAATAGGACGTGGAGAAGGGTCTGTAGAGGGCAAGACCAACCCCTATTTAAGGGTCAAGGCCGGTTCAATTGTAAAAAAAACCAACACAACATACAATACAATCTAGAATCGTTTTTTCAATATTCTTTACTTTTCAGCCATATTTTTCTACTTTGCCCTAGTTTAGTTCATCTTTGTCGATTTGCGCCGTAAATCGTCCGCCGTCGCTGCGGGAGTACGACAATTCTTTGTAAGTTTGTCTTGAAAACTTTTCGTTTGCTCACGAGACGAGTAGTTATCAATCTATCCATCTAAATCGGTTCCGCTAGCCGATTTGATCTACAAAACCACTTTGTTCTAGTTTTTGCTAGATTGAAGTGGTTGGCGACTCCGTACCAAGAACCACCGCAAATCTTTAGGTGAATCGATCGTGTTCGTGCCTTTGTCAAAAAAGGTGCCAACACACTTCTCACTGCCCTTCACTTTGAACATTACCTCACTGCAGCGTACATATATGGGGATATGTCCTTCACTGCCCTTCTTGACGAAGATAACAATGATAAAGATATATTGAACGAAGCATCTCACGAAGCAAATTTTCATGAAAGCAACAGTAGTCAACGTGCCCTCGCACATCAAAAACATAAACGGTCTAAAAAAATTCAGCGAGGCGGAAGATGTTTTGTTGGTATCAGCGTGGATTAACGTTAGTCAAGATCCGATTCAGGGTACTAATTAGAATAGGAGCACATATTGGGATAGAATATATGAATATTTTCACAGCAACAAGACATTCTTCTGGGACCGCAATCAGAACTCGCTTAACAATCGATGGACAACTATGTAAGAAGCGGTCAACAGATTTAGATTTTGCGGTTGTTTAAGCCGAATCGAGACTAGAAGGCAAAGCGGCAAATCAATCCAAGATAAGGTACTGCATATTTACTATGTCCCTTTAGTTATCATTTCTGCGTTGTTTACTTATCATTTCTCTCATGTCCTTATGTACAGCTTATCGAAGTACAAAGTCTTTACAAAGTTGAAGATCCAAAGAATAATGGGTTTCTTTTCATGCATTGTTGGAACATGCTTAAGCACGAACAAAAATAGATTGTTAAGAAAAGAGAATTAGCTGCTCCTAAAGGAACCAACAAAAGGCAGAAGACTCACGCAGAATCATCAACTCCAAGCGCAAAAAATGATTACTCCAACCTCAAATCCTCTATTTCTCCCGGCAGTAGCCAAGAAGAGAACATTGCTATCGCTGAGTACAACAAAGAGGGAAGGCCACCTGGATCGAAAAGGACGAAGAAAGAGTTAAAAGAGGCTCGTGACAATCGCTTCACTGCCACCGTAGACAGACTATGGGAGAAGAAGAAAGTGGTAGATGAAGAGAGGTTTACCAAACTTTGCCAGCTGGAAAAAGAGCGAGTTCAAAATGACATGCAAATTAGAGAAACAAAACTAATAGCGACGGAAAAGGAAGTTACAGCGAGAGAGAAGGAAGCTGAGGCCAAGTGTAAGGAAGATTAGGCCAAGTCTAAAGAGGCTGAAAGATTGCTCATGTTAGAAGAAGAGTGCATCATGAATATAGACCTGAGTACACTGCCAGTTCGGGTGTATGATTACTATACACGATTGCAACATGATATTATAAGTCGTCGCAATGGCATGTAGGCTCACTTTGCAGGTAAACCAAAATTTCATCTCAATGTAATATGACTTTGTTCCTTTACCGATTACTGTCTCCATATCAGGAAAAAGAGAGAAGCTCGAGGATGCAAACAACATGCCAACAGGACAAGTCCTTCATCAGAAGCAGTTGGTCTAGGATTTGTGATATGTTATGGCTGGTTTTGATTAATATTCAAACAGTTTTTCACCTTTTTGATATGTTAAACCTTGAGATGGATATGTGATGTGTTATGTCTTGGATTTGTGATGTGTTAAGGCTTGGATTTGTGATCTGTTATTGCTATTGATGCAATGAACGAAGTTACTTTTAAATTTGAGGTGGAATGCCATTATATTTCTGATGTGTTCTGGCTGGAATTTGTGATGTGTTATTGATGCCATGAACTCGCAGAATTGAGGTGGAATGCCAAAAAGGTTGTCAGTTATTTTACAACTCCAGCTAGTCACCTCAACAATTTTTGTCACAAGATGTTGTAATTTTGCCGTTGGAATCTGAATGTGACATTGTTTTTACTGCAACATAACCTGAGATCCTCTACCTCTTGGGTTTTGCTTCCAAAGCAAAATCTCCTTGTCCTCAAAGTACCACTGGTTAAGATTAATTTCAGAGAGCAAGGCAATGGTGGTGGCAATGCATCAGCAGAGCAGCGGCATAATATATACCCATCCTGCGAATCATTTTTTTCTGAAATCTACTAATCTAACCAAACATCAACTGGGCCACATAATGAAATCTACTAACCTAACCAAACATCTACAAATCTATTCCAGTTGCAGACTTTTTTTGAGGGAATATTCCAGTTGAAGAGAATGGCAGAAAAGTGTGCACCTTTCTTGCGTCAACCAATCTGCAAGCCAACGGCAGGGAAGGCAAGAACGGCATGCGTCGACCAATCTGCAGAGCACGGCAAGGAAGGCAGAACCGGCAGGGAAGAGCAGCCAGTCGGATTGGGCTTCGTTCCATCTAAGATTGGATATGACATTTAGATGATCTACTATAGACATAATAGAAATGAATGCTGTTGATATTTGGATGATACCCTATCTATCCCATTTGAAAGATTTGGGTAGACTATTGATGATGCTCTAAATGACAAGTCCTATGGTGTCACACTAGCAAGAAAGCCTCGTCGTCAGTCAAAGACACAACGGGAGAAGGAAGCGCCATGAGCATGAGCCGTCGAGTGGCGACGCTCAACTACGTGCACCGTGTGGGTGGCCTTGGTGTGGTGGCCTAGTAGGCTGATGTGGAGCAGGGTTTCCCAAACCGCATGATAACGGTTTTAGTTTTTCAAACCATGATATACATCGCGGTAACCACGTGGTTCTCACGGTAACCACGTGGTTATCATGGTAACCACCTTACCACGGGTGGTGATAACCTCTTTAAAAATGGTTTGGAAAACCTTGGTGTGGAGTGGGTAGAGTAGGGTTTGTTGTATTAGGCCCATTGGATTACGTTATTTTATTGTATTAGATCAATTCGATTAACCGTGAATATAATGATTAAATTAACGGAATAAAATTCGGCTCATTGTTAGTTTTGTGCACCCATTGGCAGCATACGTGTATTCCCGCTGCGGTGATCGCGTGTGTCTCATCAGTTCAGCGCGCCAGTGTGCCCGCCCCGGCGACTGCTCACGGGCCAAGGAAACGCATCGTGGGCGCCACTATGCCCGAAATTTTTGCTTTTTGGCCCAATTTTATAAAGATTCTCACAACTAGGCCCCTACAGTTTTCATTCCAGTAATGGACCCCAAGCTCGACGTCAATAGTGATGGCGCCGAGCTTACACTACTCGACGCCAATACATTTGGCACCAAGATCTTTGCGTCATGTCGGCGCCGAGGCTGACGTGGCAACCTCGGCGCCGTGGATCTTGGCGCCGAGCTCGGCGCCGTCGAATGACGCCAAGCTCGGCACCAACATCCTCGGCGCCGAGCCCTCCTTTTAGGTGGACAAGTCTTCTTCCTCTATTTTTCCACGAGCGCCGTTGCCACCGCGCCAAAACTCTGCGTCGCCCGTCCAGGCTGCAACACCGCGCCGCCCGCCGGCCCCGCGCGGCCCGACCCCCTCCCGCCGGCGTGCCCCTCCCGCCCTCGCGTGTTGCCCACCCGGCCCCCACACGGCCCTTCCCGGCGCGGCGCACCCCGCCCGGCCGCGCGCCCGGCCCGTCCCGCCACCGTCCCTACGCCGGCGGCCGGTGACGCCCCACCCCCACCCCGTCGGCCTGCCCAGGCCGCCTTCGCCGGCCTTGGCCGGACCTCTCCCAGAAATAGGTAAATTTCATACAAAATTGAAAATTTAAATTTGTGCAATGTATGATAAATTTAAAAATGATAGTATGTAATGTTGACAATTTTTGGATATGCAAAGTAGGTAAAACTGAAATATGCAAAGTAGATTATTTTTTAATAAATTTAAATATGAAATGTATATTAATTTGGAATATGCAATGTAGGTAAATTTTAAATAAGTGTTGTAGGTTATTTTTGAATAGGTAAAATTTTAATTTTCGACCATGTAAATTTTATTTTGTTTGCATGTTTTTCATGAATATTTAGTTGATTTAGTTAGCGATAGAACTATAGTTATATAAATATAGTTAGACACTTAGTGATGCAATTTAAAATATATTTAGATACGTATATTTTTCGAGGTGTAGTATGTATTACACGAACATTGAATAAAATAATTTTTTGAACTGATTAAAACGAACCGTCCCATTATAAGTTATCTAAAATAAGGGGTCTATTTTGTGTCGACGTAAATAATCACATCCTTCGATCAAGTGTATGAGGGTTTAGGATGGTAGATCGTACACCAAAATTTCCGATTGTGATAACGAAGTTCATTATTTAATATTTTCCTATGGGCCAGAGTTTTTTCCGAAAATTTTTAAGTCTTTTAAAAACTACTTTGGACTAAAAGAACTGTATTCCAAATTTTATTGAACTAATAGATGGACAACTTAGTGAGCATATATCATGGAGGCACCGTGGAAAGAGATCGCTATGGATATATGGAGTTTGTAGACATGCAAAGTGTGCCTGTTCTATTCAATGAGAAACCAACATTTAGTGAGTTGGTTGTTAGGGCTCGGGAGGAGCTACATTGCCATGGAGATGATGTTAGTGATATGTCCTAGAGACAACATGAAGATGTTGGATATCATGGTCAATGTTTATGTATAAATGAATAAAGTGTTATTCAGTTTCATAAAATAGACACCTTGTATTGATCAATAAGTATGTGACTTATTTATGAGACTCTGTATATATGAATCTATTTCTAAATGATCCCTGATCATATGTCATATTGTTGGCACAAATATGATTCTAAGATCGACATGTTTATTGATTGATGATCATGTCTCACAGATCATGGTATGAAGATACCAAATCAATATACATGGACATGTGTTAGAGAACACATTGTTGGATAGACCCACCATGAGACACTACAGGAATTAATGTGCCATTAGTTGGTCTCAGGTAGTGTTGGTACAATGTCCTTAGACCTGAGATCATCATGGATTCCAACTTGTGTAGTAGCCTACTTTGGGACTACCAAACGCTATTCTGTAACTGGGTAATTATAAAAGTAATCTTCGGGTTTGCTATGAAACATAGAGTGGGATGTGAATGGTCCAGATGGAATTTGCCCCTCCTTTGGAGAGATATCTCTGGGCCCCTTGAGGTAATGGATTATGTAAGTGCATGGTCATGCCAATTTGATTGAGGAGTCAATCAACAGACAGATAATCCAATACGGTTCGAGTGAATGGTTAAGCTATTGAAGGGATGGCACACATTTTGCCTATAGCTTAACTGGTATCGTGAGGCAAAGGGATTTGTGTACACATTACAGGTTCAGAGCTGATATTATTCTTGTATACTATGGTGTCAATATGTGCTTTGCTAGGCGCTATCTTGCATTTACTGGGTTGAGTTGGACTTGAGCCGACGATCGGCTAAGTTAGACTATAGCCAAAACCGAGTATACCTGAACCTACAGGGTCGCACGCTTAAGGGGATAAAATAGATATTCGAGCCAAACCCTAGCCTTGCATCTTGTGCTAGCACACGGGTGTTAGGCGTTCTGTTCCCGGACGTGTGGATACCGGTAGAGGCGCTGCTACATTACGGTGCTATTCGTCGGCTACGAATCAGCTACAATTCGGCTACGGCGCATCGGAGCGAGGCGGATCGGCAGCGCGGGCGTGGTTCGGCGAATCGGTGAGTCAGCTGAGGTTGGATCGGCTCCGGCATTGGGAATCGGCTACGTCGGATCGACTGTTTGGGGAATCGGCTGTCAGCGAATCGGCTGTGATCGGCTGGCACTGTTTCGGATCGGATAGCTCCTGATTGGCTATCTCCGCTGCATACTCCAATCGGTAACGATCTATTGACCCTTACTTGCAAGTGTTCATGGTTTGCGCGGTAGAAAATTTTTGTTATTAGCTATCGTAGCTTCCGCATAACCCTTCAGATGATGCCATCGAAGTTGAGGGTGTACTTCACCTAGGTTCCCCTCTCAACATCCAAAGGAAGATGATCCCAATTGGGTGTGCAGATCAGTGGGAGAACTTTGTGAGGTCGGCTATGAAGAGTCAATTCCAGACTTTGGACGTGGTTGTGCGTCGGGTGTTGCTTGATCCCAATCGCCATGGTTTTCTCCAGTGATGGCTGATGAATGCATGTACGGTTCCTAATGCTCAATCTGCCCCCAATGAGATCCAAGTAGTTGAGACAGTTGGAGATGCGTGTCAGACTCATTATGATGTGGGAGATCATTTTTTGGAGATCCCATTGACACAAAATCATCCAAGTAAGTTTCAATTATGCAACGCTTCTCATCAACCTACCCCCTTCTATTCATCATCTATTAATTTGTTTCTTTCCTTCTATTTGTGCATATGTTGCAGGAGACATTCCCGAATATGTGGATGCTCCTCTTGTTGCACCATAGCTGCAGTCTGGTGACGGATTTCGGGCGTCCAATAGTGTTGAAGTGTTCAATGATTCTGAGCCTTATGAGATCGCAAGGGCTGTTGACTCTCATGATGATCGACCAGTTGAAGAGCTGACGGAGAGTGATGTTGAGATGCTTAGGCATATTTTACCCGGCCGTCGTGATCCTTGAGTTCACGAGTTCAGTGATCTTACTAATTCCGATTAGGCATTTGCTGAGGGTCGTGATGATGAGCTCCTGGAAGCTTCAGAGGCGGGTCCTAGCATGAAAATTGAGAAGGACAGGGTTTTCAATGACCTTCCTGCATTGAAGAGGTGGTTGCAGGTGTTTGCGGTGATACGCAAGAGGCCTTACAAGATCTTGCACTCAGAGCAATGGTTCACGGTTGTTTGTAAACAGGAACGCTGCCCATGGAAGGTTTGTGCAAGAAAGCAAAAGTTCACTGAAAAGTGGAAGATAACAAGGGTTGTCGGGCCACACACTTGTGCCTCACTTGAACTAAACACGAAGCATCGGCAGTTGACATTTTATCCTAATTGCAAAGCGGTTGATGGGGATATTGCAGGGAGAGCCCAACATGAAGGTTAGGACAATTATCAGGACATTTATGGAGATTTACCAGGGTTATGTGATAACTTACGGTAAAGCGTGAAGGGCTAAGCAGCAGACATGGAAGATGATATATGGGGACTGGGAGGATGGTTACGAGCAGCTTCCAATACTTCTGAATGCAATCAAATCAATGAATCCAAGAATGCTTTACGAGTACATCCCTAAACCAGACGCATGGATGAATGGGAGTCAGATATTCTTTCGTGCTTTCTGGTGCTTCCCTCAGTGTGTTCAGGCTTTTAGGCACTGTTTGCCCGTATTCTCCATCGATGGTGCGTTCCTGATTGGCAAGTATCAGGGCACACTTCCTATAACCATAGCCTGTGACGCAAACGACAAGCTGGTTCCTCTGGAATTTGGTTTGGTTGAGAGGGAGAACAACGACAGTTGGGGATGGTTCTTGAGGCTAGTGAGGGTACATGTGGTCGGGCCTGGCAGGGAGGTTGGCGTCATATCTGATAGGCACCAGGTCATACTTAATGTTGTGCGAGAGTAGATAGAGGGTTATGCACGTACGGACTCTAGATGCACTGCCTTCAACGAGGACGACGACAACGAGGAAGAGGAGGCATTCTAGGGACCCGATGAGATTGGGTCATCTAAGCTGCACGACGCTCCATCGACTCAGCCTACGCAGCAGCTTGGGACCAAGAGAAGGCACCCACCGGACCCTTTCACTCCAGGCAGTGACGCTCTTGGACACAATGGCAGGGGTAAGAGTAGGAGGCAGTGAACCTTGACGTACATATTGTGATAGATGTATGCAGTATACTTGTGGATTGTATGGAATAGTATTATGTCTTGTATGGACTATTCTTTTGGACTGTCTCATATATTATGGACTTTAGGGACTATTATGAACTTTGTGGTCTTTTCGTGTTGTCATGTATATGGGATGTGGATGAATATGGTATATATTTATTGATATCATTTGCTACATTGATTTTTGTGTACGCTTTAAATATATAAACAGGGGAAATTCTGCCAAATTTTTCTTCTCTAAGTTAGAAGGAATATAGATTTTGTCAAATGGGGAAATTTCATAATTTCAAACCACAAAAATTCATAACAATATGAAGTGAGTAGCTCGAAGTACTTAGCACTTAGAGGAATGAAATTAGAATGTAAACTTCAATTACGATGGTCTAAATGAAGCACATCATGTTACTATCCACCTTTTGCATCCTCAGTACGCGCGCATGCTCTGGTTGTCGATATGCTTCACAGTCGATGCAACATCTACTCACGCATACGACGAAAAACTTTCGGCGCTTGAGCATAGTGCCCTCACTGTGTCGCTATCAGCTTTTGGCCGGTTCAAGCTTTCACAATCAACTTTCGGCACTGCTCATGTTGTCACATCCATCGAATTAATTTACTCCCTTTAGCTTCAGATGTGTCTCAGCTTGCTCCACTATATATTACACCACCCGAGTACGAGCTCTTCATATCTTCGTTCAATTCCTTACACATCTAGGTAGAATGGATCATCCATTTCCTGAGCGTCTCGACTGGCGACTCCATCCTTTGGGCGGTTGGATTCCACTATGGTGTGACCGTCCGTTGTGCCATTGTGGGGATGCCTGTATACTTACGTCGTCCCACAACTCAGAAACTCGGGAGAGTCGATTCTTCCAATGCACCAACATGGATCAGGTATGACTACTGTGCTCCGATTTGTAATGCCAATCTTAATACACAAAACGCTAACTTGTTCCTACATCATGGTAACATCTTACGTAGGCATATCGTCGAGTGTGCAACTTCATTGAGTGGATAGATACGGAGAACCCACGAACCGATGGAACACGTTCCTACCCACTTAGCGAATTAAGGTCGGACTACCTTCGGCAAAAGGCTGAGTACCAACGTCGAATTAGTGCAACCAAGAGGATGTAAGGCAGTGTCCATTCGAACAGTGGATCGATACGGCGAGACCTGCTTCCATCGGTCCGACGGTAACATAGCCTGAGTCGACCGAACAATTCATGCAGGCATGGATGGAGTACGCACGTCGGATGGAAATTGCAAGCTTATATTGGAGGAACAACCCATTAGGTTACCCTGAATGGTCGGAGCATCCCTTGTGTAGTTATAGGGATCGTTGCAAGATGGCTGCCTCCTTTGAACCACGAACATATGGCATGAGATATTTTATTTGTCCCAACTTAGACGACGAATTCGTTGTACGTCTTACATTTTTTCAATTCCACTAACATCTACATAATATTGCCACTCTAACTGACTACCTACGTTTCTTTATCAGGGCATTCCAAGGAGGAGCAGATTCACTACGTGGATCGACAATGTCATTCCCCAATATAATGGCCTAAAGATAACTGAATGTGAAACACAAGCAGAGTACAATCAATTGAAAGACTGAAAATGCAAGACACGTTGCACGCCGTAGAAGGGGTCCGTAGGAAAGCTGAGGCTCGATTCGTCGGGTCGGATTAATTCGTAATGTGTATCCATGGCACATGTTTCGCGGTTGAATTCTGAGAAAAATGTTATGTTCTGTGTCATAGCATCAATGGAATATTAGTTATCCTTCTAGTATTACACAAGTTGTGTACCCCTGTGAACTGCTGCACTTGTGAATTTCAAACACAAGCTTTAATAAGTTGCGATAATGAACACGTTTAATGTAACCAATAGTACTACGATAGGTCCAATAATACGGTGCATTATACAACACGATAATATTTCAACTACATTACGAATAACTAAATAACAGTTTCAGTGTACTACGTCGCAACATATTGTGAAGCCCTAATCTACACAACAATTTTTATGATAAACCGTAGATCCATTGATCAAACTCAATTTTCCACGGTCATGTCGATTCATGAGGAAGAGCGAAGGGGAAAGAAATCACTGGAGATAGTTGAAAAGGAGAGAGCTGAAGAGAAACAGGAAGAGGAGAAGGCTGATGTAGAGCTGAAGCTTGGCACCATCCTCATTGGCGGCGATGGAGCTCGGCGCCATAGACATTGACGCCCAGCTCGACACTGTCCTTACAGGCGCCCATCTGGGTGCCATACTTACTGGCGCCGAGCTCGGCGCTAAGGTCCACGGCGCCGAGCTTGGCGCCAATGTATACGGCGCCGAGATCAGCGCCACGTCAGCCACGGCGTCGATGTGGCGCAAAGATCTCGGCGCTAGTACAATTGGCGCCAACTAGTGTAATCTCGGCGCCAATAATGATGGCGCCGAGCTTAGAGTCCATTCCTTGATGAAAACTACTAGGGGCCTATTTGTGAGAATCTTTGCAAAACAAGGTCAAAAAGGAAAAAAAAATTCGGCCACTGTGCCCCCGCTCGCTGTGCCTATGATCGATCACACCAAGGGCGTAGACCTGGGGGCGGGCCGGCGGCCTGGGTGAGTGACTATAGTGTAGTCGGTCGGTCGTTCGGTCGGTCGATCGGTCGTTCGTTCGTTCGGTCGTTACAACGTACATAGGCATGCAACGTCCTCTCTCTCTCCTCTCCTCTCCACTTCCTCTCCTCTCCACCTTATCTCCCTCACATCATTCTCCTCTCTTTCTCACCTCTCCTCCAGACGATCATACCCTCGGACGTGAACGAACGATAGAACGAACGGACGATAGTTTAGGATTTGGGTTAGGGTTAGGGTTAAGGGTCTTGACGAACGGACGTGAACGAGCGATAGTTTAGGGTTAGGGTTAGGGTTAAGGGTTCGCACGAATGGACGTGAACGATAGAACGAACGATCGGTCGGTCGGTTGGTCGTTCGGTCGGTCGTGTTCTAGCAAAGAGAAAAAAAGAGAAGAAGAAGGAAAATATAGAACGTAGTCTGTTGGATTTCATCTATTTTTTTCCATCATCTTCTTTTTGTCTATGTTTTTTTACGTAGACATACATGATTTCCCTGAATAATTGATACATGTATTAACCGAATAAATTTTTCTTTGTCATAATTCTTTGATTAAGTCCTCAACCCAAAACAATCAAATGGCGGATCGTGATAAGGAATAGTTTCTCCTTGACGAGATCGCACGCGGTAGCATAGAGTTTTACAACAAGGAGGGGACTGAGGATCCAGATCAATACCTCAACGAGGAGGGGAACGAGGGGGATGAGGAGTGGAATGAGGGCTCCGCCTCCGCTGGACAGAAGAGGGCACGCGGGCAACGCGGTTCAGCAAGCGCATAGAGGGTCAACATGTCATAACAGAGGTAGCATCTGACGGTCGACCAAGTGCCCCAGAGGACGCCGCAAGAAAGTTTGTGGCGCACAGCGGATGGGTGGTGAGGGATCATGTGCCCATAAGCGTTGCCAACTAGAGGCGATCAACCAAAGGAGGAGATGAGTAGAGCTATCTCCCGGACACAGAGAAAGAAATGATGTGGACCACAATGCTGCACACGTTCACCATCCCATACTCACAACAAGCAAGGGTCAAGGAATGGACATTAAAGAAAATGGCAGAGCTATTCAGGAACTATAAGAAAGAGTTACACAAGAAATACATCCTAAAGGGCCAGAACCCAGGCTTTGACAAGTCCCCAAAGCTCAGAGATCATTGGGATGCTTTTGTTGAACACAAGACTAGTGAAGAAGCGCGAGCGATCATAAAAAAGAACAAGGCCAACGCAGCGAAGAAAAAAATATCATCACAGGCTTGGGTCAGGCGGCTATAAGAAAGTAATGGATAAATGGGAGAAAATGGAAGCCGACCTTGAAGCGCGAGATATCGTTCCAGGCACAGCCAACAGGTCGGAACGATCAAAGCATTGGCTTTATGCTCATGACGGCTCACTTAATCCTGTAGATGACACAGTTATCTTCGGCGAAGAAATCCAAGAGGCCGACCGAAGATTAGAGGAGGCGATGGAGGCGACTTCGTCGGGCGCGTTCAGACCCAACAGAGAGAAGGACGAGCTAACGCTCGCCCTCCAAAACCCAGAGCATCCGGGGCGTACACGAGGAAAAGGCGTCGTCCCCTGGAAATATGGCTTTCAAGCTGACATTGAGACGTACAAGAGCCGCATGAGGTCTAGGCGAGAGCACGATACGAGGTTCGCTGAGATGGAAATGAAGCTCTCGCAAATAGATCAAATTATGGATGAAAAGCTGAACCGCAGGTTGGAAGAGGAGCGTACACATTGGGTTAGCCAACAGCCGGATCCAACAACAGCCGCTCAACTACAGCAGCAGCGCAGCAGCTGCGCTTCAACTGGAAATGAAGGAGACTTGGCCCCACAAGCTGAACCGGGTCCGCCATGCCCCGTTGATGACATCACACAGCGGACCCCATGTGAGCTGCACATTCCGCTAAAGAACATAACAGTAAAGGTATGTTCGTATTTTTATGTTGTACGTATATTTCCTTAAATAACTTGTCAATCAACGTTCATTACTAACTAATAAGCAATCTTCTCTAACAGGTCGCGTCGGGCATGGCCATTCCAGTAGACCGAGACGGCACCTACCACTCCCGGCCCATTCCACCTGCGTACTCGAAAGTTGAAATTGAACAGGTGGAACGCAGCTATTAAGATCTCGAGCTGGATATCCCCGGAGGAGACGGGGAGATGACGCTAGGAGAAAAAGCTCACGGAATATTCTCTGGAGGAAGATCTTTATAATATTCCCCGGACGAACAACGTCTCCTATCGTTCCATCGTCCTCGCCTCCACGTGGGCCTCCTCCGCCTCCTTCGCCGCCTCCTCCTCCGCCTCCTGCGTCGCCTCCACGAACACCGACTCCTAAACGGCCGTCTCCAACTCCACCGCCTTCCAACCCTCCTCCGTCGCCACAACGAGCACCGACTCCTAAACGGTCATCATCAAAGAGCGCACCGTCAATATCAAGCAAGAAGAAAGATTCAAAGAATTGAGAAGACGCCTCCACCCGCACAGAAGCTTTCATACGAGAAGACTCCAGAGGAGATTGAAGAAGCCGTCCAAGCTGAAGTCAGGGCTCACTTCAGAAAGAAGTTGTCACGCCCGAAAATTTATCCCAAATTTCCTGACTATTTTATGTATTAAATCCTGTCCGAGGAATCAACCGGGTACATAAAATGACAAATTAATGCACGATCCGAACGTAAAATAAAGCGTAAACATAAAAATACTTACTAAAGAGGCACTTAGTCCTCACACCCAGAAACTGCAGCGGAAAAGAAAGACGACACTAGCGGGGCTTTAGGTCCACTCCACAGGCAAACTCAAGCGAGGTCCGAGCCTTGGTCTTCTAACTCCATCTTCAACTCGGAAGCACTACACTTCGAAAGGGGAAAATCGCAAGACTGAGTACAACCACCGTACTCAACAAGCCACACCGAGAAATGCAGACGTGCAAGGGGAGACAAGAGTGGCTTGGGCTAATTTGCATAAATGCGGTTTACAAACATTTAATTATTTAAAAACAGTAAGACAGTTGAGTAATTAAGGCAATATTAATCTTCCACTGAACAACGTTATCCCCATGTTGAACAGGCCCAACCATTCCACCTGAACTAAACCAGTTCCATTAAATCAAATTATTCAGTAGTGGGACTAATCATAGTGAATCTGGTCAATCACCCATAACCGCGGGCACGGCTATTCGAATAGTTTTACTCTGATCAGAGATGCGTAACTTTACCCACAAGACACGATTTCACACATGTTACCATGCCCCGAAGTACCACCATGATACTGCAAAGGGGGAAATCGTGACAAGACCTTTCGCATAACTCCCTCTAACCAAGCGATACCACACCAAGGTTTCGCCCCCACTCCCCGCAGGGCAGCGGGCAGCCCCCTCTCGTGCCACGGTGAATCCGGCAGCCGATCAACCCGTAAAACCGGGGCCGACTCAACTCCATCACGCCCACCCTCACTAGGGTACGTCGGCCAGAGGAAAGCTATGCTACGAGTCAAGCAGTTGCCCATTCTTGCTTGTGGTTTGCACGGTATGTCTTCCAGGGTTTCCCATGAACCGGTCCTTAATTGTCATGGGTGCGACCATCAAAACCATGCACCCACATCCCACCATTAAGTCATATTTTAGTTGAGATAATTGTGACCAATAAGACATGGTCAGGTGTATCGAGCTTGCAGCTCATCAGAGATTAGAATAAATAGTGTAATTATCCCATTTAGTGAGCTAGTGGTAGTTAAGCATGGCTAAGCATATAATTCTAGCTAGAATCAACATCAGTGACTAAAGCTAGTCAAATAACACCCAAGGTTAACACAGGACGGATAACAAGTAAATAAGGCACAATTAAGCAGATAGGTATTCCATCATTCCTTGTAATTAGCAAAGCAATGCAAATTTTATTTGCAAACATAAAACATTTATAAAAATAGGATCAATATGCTTCAAGGGAAGTGTGACTTGCCTTGCGTCTTCAAACACACTTCTGGACTCTTTCCCTCGCGAGCGCAGACTCCAGAAACGGCGGAATCTACACGCTGGCACGCAAAATGAGGAAAAAACCTAATAAAAACCAAACAACAGTACATAAAAAGTAAACAAACATGTAGAGCTTAATTTTAGATAAATTTTGCAATTTGAATGGCCCAATTTGGAGTTCGTATGAATTAGATATGAATTTTAGAAGTTTTGGACCATTTAAATGAATTCTAGAAATTAAGATGATTTATTACGCAATTTTTAATTAATTTTGAGCTGGAAAAGGATGTTTAAGACATCAGCTCCGATCGGTTCACAGGTTCACAAAGATTTGGGTGGCTAGGATTGAACTGGGAACAAAGGATGAGTGGCTCAAATTAAACTGAATGAATCTACACAGATAAACGGCTTGGATTATGCTGACCAAGATCTAACTGTTTAGGGCTAGGATGGGATACACATCAAAAGATACATGGCACAAAGGAGCTCACACGGCGCGAGGTGGCGGCCATGAAAGCAGCCACACGAGCACGACGGTCGACGGCTCAGAATGGGTAGCGACGACGGCGAAGTGCGACGCGGCAACGACGGACCACGACACTCTGACGGAAACGGAGTTCACTAATGGAGAGAGGACGGTGAGGCGACTCTTACCACTACTTACCCAACGACGAGCAGCGGCGGGAGACGGCCGGCGACGAGATGAAAGCGGCGGCCGAGCTCGGGTTGACGGCGACAACGGCTTTCCGGTGGCTTTCGGTGGAGGAGAGGTGGAGGACGGGCTTCGGCTTGCTACTATGATGCCGACGGTGAAGGCGGCAACGATTAACAGCGACGGGAACGGCGACGAGGCACGGCCGAAGTGCGAACGGAGGCGGCGACGCACGGGTCCACGGCGACGGGGGCCTTCCGGCGGTGTTGGGCGCAAGGGAGATGGATGTCGGGCTTCCTTGAGTCCTTGCGGTGCCGAGGGAGGCGACGGCGCTGTCCGGGGACGGCCGAGACGGCGGCTAGGGGCGGCTGAAAAGATGGCCGGCGAAGGATAGAGATTGATCTCGAGGGGGAGGTGGCTAGAGCATGGGAAAAACTCGGGAAAAATGAGGAAACCGAGAAGGAGATCATGGGGGTTCTTTTTATAGGCTTGGGAGGGAGAGTCCCGCACCGGGAAGAGAGGATTTGGCGTCGGATTTTTAGGGTTTATCCCGAGTTCGTCGGGATAAGAACGAGGGCGAAATTCGCGCGATTTAGCACGGGATTGAGGGGGATTTCATGGGGGAAATGTAGAGGAGATCGAGAGGAATCCGTTCCTGCAACTAATTTTTGATTTGGGCAAAGGATTACGCCGGATTTGGTGGAGGAAACAAAGCCACAGTTTTCGGCCACTGGCACGGCTGGACATTAAAGGCGCTACTGTAGCAGGGAGGTAAAACAGACTTTTTGGTCCAAATATCCTTTAATTCTTATAAATACTTCCAATGCCCAAATAATTCCAAGAAAAATCCTAAAAATATATGAACATCCAAAGTATTTAATAAAAATATCTCCAGCTCATTTAAAGTTTAATTTATTTATTTAAATAATTATTGAAGTGTTCTTTATTTTATTAAAATTATTTCGGAGCTCCAAAATTTCACGAAAAAATTCAGAGAGTACTTTAGGGCATAGAGAATATTAAAAATATTTCCAGCCATGATTTTTAAAGGAAAATTTAATTTCCTTAATAGTTTCACTTGATTTACTTTGTTTTTTTTATTCAATTTCTAGAAAATAATTTATCGAAGGATTTTTATTCCCGAACGAAAATCGGGCTGTGACAGAAGTCTCCTGAGAAGCCTCCTGAAATCCCCCAGGAGACCAAAGACATCTTCTAGAAGACGTACCTAACGCCACAGCGTGAACTGCAAGCTCAACCGCAGTCCGACTACGACAGGACTATTCGGAAGGCTGCTGGCAAGGCGAAGAGAACGGGCAAAGATGTACCCCAGCTCAACATGCAGCCTCAGAAACCTCTGGAGTTCCAATTGTTAGATCAGAGTTAAGACAATTTATGAAATCTGCTGAAATTTCAATGGATCAATTACACGACCGTGCTCCCCTGGCGAAGGCTCCGCTGAAATAAAAGTTCAAACTTGGAAAGCCTCTTGTAAAGCCGAATCAAGTGAAAAAGCTACCTACACAGATGTACCGCTTCCACAAGTGGTACTTGCAAGAATCCAGCAAGGGTGGAGAGATGGTAACGGGCAGATATTCACTGCACTATTTCTTCGATGGAGGTGATGACTTCTATATCCGATTCGAAGACATATTCGACCTGTACCAGCTTGATGCCCTCGACATCTCACTTCTAGCCACGCGGGTTCTGTAAGTATCGTTCTGTTATTTTGTTTCTTACCTCTTTGTATTTAGCTAACTAAAATTTGTTTTAACTGTTGTACAATGGAAAGATCCAATACTACAACAAGCATGATTGTACCAAACATGGATTCATGGATCCATGCAAAATCAACGATGATGGTTGATCAATTTCCTGATCCAATAGTGGACAACATATACAATGCGCTGGTGCAGAACCACTTCCGGTCGTTTATCCTTCTGCCCTACAACACTGCGTAAGTTTTTTTCTTCCTTCCATACCGATTTTAATCCCGTGTGCATACATAAATTTTCATATGTGTCATCTAAACCAATTTGCAGATTTCACTGGGTTCTGTTAGTAATTGACATGGATCACTCGTGGATTCATGTCTTTGACTCAATGGATAAAACCAGAGTCCACGTACGCAAAGATATTTGAACTGCTAAACAGGTAATGTCATCTTACTTGCTATTGCATATATGCGGTTCTTGAATAATTACTAGCTAACTTTCAACTGCACGTAGGGCATGGAAACGGCTTCAGGCGAATGTTTGCGAAAATTGGAAAGATAAGCTCTCCGTGAGGATGAACTTTCCAGTGAGTAACATGCTCTAAAGTTGTTTTGAATCATTACTTTGTTCTAAAATATGAAATGTATATTAAATCTGTCGTCGTTTCTCCTTTAGTGTGCAAAATAATCGCAGGGCACCAACTTATGCGGATACTACGTCTGTGACTACATTCACCGCTTTGTGATCGATGCCACAACTATCGATGATATAGATGTACGTACAACAGTCATTCATACATTACGTCTCGATTTCTTATTCACTTCATATATTTATTTCTCGTTTATTCGAATTAATGACAGCTTATGCGAGTAAGAGACAACCTCCCCCACGAGACTTTCATACAAGCTGCTCAGGAAGAATTGATGGGATTTATAAACGAGCAGATCATTGATCCCGCCGGGGAGTTCTACTTTAATTTAAGTCACTTAACCACCGGATCCACAAGATAGACAAGTTTTTGTAACATACGAAATATATGTGGATATTGTACATATGTGTACATATTTTGGTAATATATTATATGTATATATTTCCTTTCTTAAGTTCATTTATATGTATATAATATATATGTATAAATATATGTGTTTAAAATATGCATATGTGTAATATAATATATGTGTGTAATATATAGGCAGCCGCAATGTTGAAGAAAGTAACAAATTAAAAAAATAAAAAAAAAATCTTTTGTTCCGGTTGGAGCCACCAACCGGGACTAAAGATGACGGAGCCGGCCACGTGGCGATCTCTAGTCTCGGATTGATGGCGGAGCCGGTTATTTCAACCAGGACTAGAGATGACGATCTGTAGTCATAAATTCGTAGTTCCGATTTGACGACCGAAACTATTAAGGATTAGCAACCGAAACAATTAAGCCTTTCTCTAACAGTGCTAGCACGCGTAGCGGTCGGTCTTGCTTTGTTTTCTTGCCCTTACAGGACTTCTGGCCCTGCCTGCCAGAAACCCGTCGTACGCCTCGCGCGGCAAGGACAGAGAGAGAGCCTCTAGTAGTGGCGAGCAGTTCAGAGGGCAGAGACACCGCCATGGCACCATGCACGGGAGCCTGGCCACCCCACACGTTCGGACTCCATGGATAGCTGTCGACACTCGACTGGCACGCGATCTTTTGCTTCGACTCGACCAAGATCGTTGAGAGAGAGAGAGAGAGCAAAGGCGCCCGAGTTTCCTGTCGATCGCATGACACGACCCCCGAGGGCCGAGGTCGCACAGGGACGGCCACAGTGCATGCAAGCCCATGGGGCTTTGTCCTTGCCGTGTCTGCCTCCTCTCCCTTTTCCGTCGCTTATTAGAGCATGCACTGGTGGGGCCTGTGTGTCACGAGAAACCCCACATGCATGCGCGCGGCGTACGTTCGTGGCGTTGGCATGCGGCGGAAGGAGGACGATGAGTCCATTGATGATCGCCGATGCATCGCTGGGAGGCAGTGAGCCGGTGACCGTGACTCACAGTGACTCATCATCTCTCTTCTCAACCCTAGTCGATGTGGCGTTGGCATGCGACGGAAGGAGGACGATGAGGCCATTGATGATCGGCGATGCATCGCTGGAAGTATAAAAGGCCAAACGAGCGGTACGGGCACGGATGTGGCACGGCACGTGTGCCCGTGGGTCAAGGCGGAGCCTACGGGCCGTCGCCAGCACGGCTAGCATAGTGTTGAATTTAAAAAAGAAGCCATAATATTAATAAAAAATTTAAAAATGAAAATAGAAGTTAAAAAAACTAACGATCTATTCTTCGTTTTAAATATATGAAAAAATGTCTATTCGTTATCTTAAAAAAATGATAGATTCATTATGTTGAAATTATAAAAAAAATTTACACTTACTAAAATATTGCAAAAGAATATGTTAAAAATAGTAGTGACCTTTACTAATGTTTATATCATTGTAGGATACAATGATACATGCTTACTCGTTAAAAACTTTGTCATGTAAAAACTAATAGAGAAAACTGAGAAAATCATGACAAAGAAAAAAGTACACCTCAAATGTCACAACTACTTCTAACAAAGTGTTATTGGGTTAGTCTGGATCTAATTAGAGTTGCTTGAACTGGACGGCCAATTCTTGGTTGTTAGCAGTGTATTGGGCATGTTATCTAGCTAGCTCCAAATCTTTAACGTTTAGTAGCATTTCAACATGGTCGCTACTCATATTCATCCTTCGGTCTTTGGTGATTCGGCCGCACAAACTGAAAGCCGATTCGGAGGACATCGTCGACACGGGCACCGTCAACACATTCCGTGCTAGTTTTGAAAGCACGGGATATGCTATCTTATGGTCATTTCACCATCCGAGTACGTTGAAGTCTTGTGCTTCATGGTGGATGGCGTCGCTATCCAAATAACTGGACAACTCTTGGAACACACCATGCGAAAAGGCATCTCCACTTGCAGCCGACAAACTGCCATCACCTTGGCTTGAAGACGAGCCACCCCAAATTCTACCCCACTGTATCTTCTTCTTACATGTAGTGGGGATAGGAGGGGGTCTCTACTGACGAATTTTTTGAAACTTTAGTTCATACTTTCCAAAAACTTCATATAATTTACCCTTAACCTCACTATAAAAGAGACTATAATCTATACCTACAGTATCTCCAAGAAATGATAAAATTATGGATAATCCCCCTATTTTACACCTAGGATCTAAAATGAAAGCAAAACCATATAACATAGGTATATTTCTCTAATATTTCAAATATTTTTGTCTCATGTGAAAGACAGATTGCGTTAGAATTTCATCATTTTCATATTCTTTTAACAAAGTTGCAATTTCAAGAATATTGTGCAAAACTATATTGGCAGTTGGATAATAAACTTGGGACACAGTAAGAGTACAATCATAAAATGTTTCAAGAAATTGGCAAAATCTTTGGACAATTGCCCAAACATACTCAGTCAGTATTGGCGACCTATCACTGTTTATTGGATCATCACGTGATTGAACAAAATCAGTAAGTAATTCACTATAAGGTAAAACAACTTTTAACATTAAATAAGTTGCATTCCACCGATGCTCTGCATCGGTGGCAAACTTACGTGCCTTCTTACCGGCCACATGGCAAAACCTCTTCCATGCAGCAATCCGCGGGTTAGAAGCAGTTAACCACGCGATTGATTGACGAACAACATCGATGTGATTACCTGCTCTCTTCATCCTAGCCTTAACAATCAAATTTATAAGCAAGCACAACGCTGATATAGTAGAAAAGACTCCGCATAAACAGAAAATAAAGGTTGTAAAATTTCCGTTGCCCTAGAATTAGCGGATGCATTATCTAGAGTGACAACAAATATTTTATCTGCAAGATTAAATTCATTAATTACCTCCCTAATTCTTTCAGCTATGTTTTCCCTATATGCGCGACATCTAAAAACCTAAGACCTAAAACTCTCTTTTGCAACTGCCAATCTTCATCAACAAAGTGAACAACTACGCTAAGATAATCCTCCCTAGCTCTAGTACTTCATATGTCTGAAGTAACACTAACAGAGAAAGTGCATGTACTAAAAAGTTTATTAAGTGCAGTAGAATCCTTCTGATAAACATTTTCCAAATCTTTAGTTGTTATTTGCCTACTCATAACTTTAACCTAGGATTATGAGATTGTTGAATGTATTGTTCAAAAGCAGGAGACTCCCCAAAGTTCAGGAGTAAATCTTGTCTGGCAATTAACTGGACAAGAGATTCCCGAGCAACCATGAAATCATACTCCCAACTACGTACCGTACCGTCCGGGTTTAGCATCATTTGTTGCTGTCAAAGTTGTATTCCTTGCTTCTTCGCACACGAATCCACATGGCGTTTTAGATGTCCTGTACCACCAAAAGATCTAGCAGATAAAATTTTCCTACAAATTCTACATCTAGCTTTTGATACCTCCAATCCGTCGGGGAATGTCTCCTTCACCTCATTGAAGTGTTGCCACACACCGGCGGTTCTCGATCTTTTCGAGCCGATGTGTGTCGAAACACTACCGCTCGCGGTTCCGAAAAATCCTTCTGGAGTCGTCGTCGCCGTTGAACCGGTACCTCCTCCACAACTGGTGGAGTTGGAGCCGATTCGGAGGCATCGTCAAACCCGACATGTAATTGGGGTCAAAATCACCCAAAGTGAATGACGGCGGCGGTATGGATAATTCAGATTCATTCTGAAAATTTAAACCAAAATAAACAAATTTTAGTATATTTATTCAATTAAAAAATAAATTACGAGATAAAACATAAATATGAATATCACTTACATCTTTCCAACCACGAGCTCTTCAGACCTCTGTGATCAAACTTTTTAACTACAAAACTAATTTTGATTTTTGACAAAAATTTGAGCAAATTTTGTCAAAATAAAAAAATTAACACTTGAGAGCAAAGAGAGCACTTGAGAGCACAAGATAAGATGTTTGGGATGAGGACAAATGACTGGGGTGGATGCCCTATTTATAGGGTGAAATTTCATTTTTTTAGATTTTTTTTTCTGATTTTTAATATTTTTTTAGACCTCCAATGGCTATTTTCAAATTTGAATAGTTAAACTAGCCCTTAAATGCCACATGGCGCGCTGTGATTGGCTCGGTCGGGAGCCGTTACACAGTGTCGGCTTGGTTGTCGTCTCCTTCTCCGCCACGCGTTGCTCGGTGATTCGGCCTCCCCTGCGGCGAGCCGTGCCGTGCCCGACCGGCACGGAACACTACCCGTGTCGTGTCGTGCCGGCCCACGGGCTCGGCCGGCAGCCCAAGCACGGCACGGCCAATCGTGTCGTGCCAGCCCGGCCCGTTTCACCGCGTGTCGTGCTGTGTTGTGCCTGCTACAGGAAAGGCGGTACTTGTGCCGACCCACTTTGGCCTGGCCCATCTGGCCATTTATAGTTGGGAGGCAATGAGCCGGTGACTGTGACTCACAGTGACTCATCATCTCTCTCTGTTTCTCTCTCTTCTCAACCCTAGTCGATGAGTTAAGGTCTGTTTGGTTACATCCCCTTCATGGATGTTATTTTGGAGTATTAATTATAGATTATTTACAAAATCTATTCATAATCGAAGGATAATTTGTGGGACGAATTACGATATGATTTGACGATGTGACGCTACAATAAATATTTGCTAATCCTGGATTAATTAGGTTTAATAGATTCGTCTCACAAATTATTCTTTGATTCTGCAGTTATTTTTATAATTAGTTCACATTTAATCCTTTAAATTAATATTCAAACATCTGATGTTCTCCGATAATACACGAAATAAAGTTTAGTCTCTAAATCCAAATATCTCTTTAGTTGTATTTCTCTAAAATACTAGTTCTTGTTTTTCATTTGATCCGTTCCTTGCTAGATCGATATTGACACCTTTGAGCAACGTATTCTCTGTGCGCGCTGCGCTACTGACAAGTAGTACCACGTCACAAACCTACAGTGCCACTACGGTGAAAGCCACACTAGTCCCGGTTCGTAACCCTCGGTAGTCCTAGTTGTCAAACCGGGACTACGAATCCGGACTAGAGATGGGCGACCTCTAGTCCCGGTTAAATAACCGGGACTAGAGATGCATCTTTAGTCCCGGTTGAAGCCACCAACCGGGACTAAAGATGGCGGAGCCACGTGGCCGGCTGCGCCATCTTTAGTCACGGTTGGTGGCTCCACGGACTAAAGATTTTTTATTTTTAATTTGCCCTTTCTCCAAGTATACTATATATATATATATATATATATATATATATTACACACATATATTATATTACACATATACATATATATATATATGCAACATGCATATATATGTATAAATATATAATTTACACACATTTAAACGAACTTAAGAAAGGAAATATACATATATTACCAAAATATGTACAATATTCATACATGTTTCCTAGCTAGCTTATAAAAAATTGTCTCTAATCTACTTTGCTTTGTGGATGGAGTGGTTTAGCTACTAAAACTAATGAAGAACTCCCCGCGGGATCAACGACCGCTCGTTAATAAATCCCATCAAATCTTCTGAGCGGCTTGTATGAAAGTCTCGTGGGGAGGTCGTCTCTTACTCGCATAAGTTGTCATTAATTAGAATAAACGAGAAATAAATATATGAAGTGAATAAGAAATCGAGATGTAATGTATGAATTGTTGTTATACGTACATCTAGATCATCGATAGTTTTGACTTCGGTCACAAAGCGGTGAATGTAGTCGCAGACGTAATATCCCACATAGGTTGGTGCCCTACGACTGTTTTGCACACTAAAAGAGAAACGACGATAGATTTAATATGCATTTCATATTTTAGAACATAATAATGATTCAACTCAAATTAGGAGCAGACATGTTACTCACTGGAAACTTCATCCGCACAGAGAGCTTATCTTTCCAATTTCCGCGAACATTGACCCGAAATCGTTCCCATGCCCTACGTGCAGTTGAAAGTTAGCACGTAATTAGCCGAGAACCGCATATATGCAATAGAAAGTAAGATGGCATTACATTAAACAGAGTTCAATATGTCGGAGTACGTGGACTCTGGTTTATCCATTGAGTCAAAGACATGGATCTTCGACTGACCCATGTCAAGTACTAATAGAATCCAGTGGAATCTGCAAATTGGTTTAGATGACACATATGAAACTTTATGTATGCATGCGATTGAAATTGGTTTGGAAAGAAAGAAAAAACTTACGCAGTATTGTAGGGCAGAAGGATGAAGGACCGGAAGGGTTGCTTCATAAGCGCGTTGTATATGTTGTCCACGGTGTCATTAGGAAACTGATCAACCAATGGGCCGTTGATTTCGCGTGGATCCATGAATCCATGCTTGGTGCATTTGTGCTTGTTGCAGTATTGGATCGCCATTCTACAATGGTTAAAAAGAATTTTAGTCAGCTAAATTCAAGGAGGTAGGAAACGAAATAACAGGACGATACTTACAAAACCCGCGTGGTTAGAAGTGAGACGTCGAGGGCATCAAGTTGGTACAGGTCGAATATATCTTCGAATCGGAGATAGAGGTAGTCATCTCCATCGAAGAAGTAGTCAATTGAATATTTGCATGTTATCATGTCTTCACCCTTGATGGATCGTTGCATGTACCACTGATGGAAGCGGTACATCTGAGTTGGAAGCCTTTTCACGAGATTTGGCTTGACGAGAGGCTTTCCAAGGTTGAACTTGTATTTAAGCGGAGCCTTCCCAGCAGTGCACGCCCGTGTAATTGATCCATATTAATTCCAGCCTCTTGCATGAATTGTCTTAAATCAGGTCTAATATTTGAATCGTACTAACTCCAGAAGCTTCTGTGGTTGCATGCCAAGCTGGTGTACATCTTTGCCTGCTTTCTTCGCCCTGCCAGCAGCCGACTACTTTGGTGCGGGTGGCGGCGTCTTCTCAATTCTCTGAGTCTTTCTTGGACGACCGCTTGATAATGACGGCGCGCTCTTGGATGATGACTGTTTAGGAGTCGGTGCTCATTGTGGCGACGGAGGAGGGTTGGAAGGCGGTGGAGTTGGAGACGGCCATTTAGGAGTCGGTGCTCGTGGAGGCAACGCAGGAGGCGGAGGAGGCGGAGGCGGCGAAGGAGGCGGAGGAGACGGCCCACGTGGAGGCGAGGGCGGTGGAACGATAGGAGACGCTGTTCATCCGGGGAATTTTATGAAGATCTTCCTCCAGAGAAATATTCCATGAGCCGTTTCTCCTAGCGTCGTCTCCCCATCTCCTCCGAGGATATCCAGCTCTAGATCTTCATAGCCGCGTTCCACCTGTTCAATTTCAACCTTCGAGTACGAAGGTGGAACGGGCCGGGAGTGGTAGGTGCCGTCTCGGGCTACTGGAATAGCCATGCCCGATGCGACCTATTCGAGAAGATTGCTTATTAGTTAGTAATGAACGTTGATTGACAAGTTATTCAAGAAAATATACGTATAACATAAAAGTACGAACATATTGTTATGTTTTTCAGCGGGATGTGCAGCTCACACGGGGTCCACTGTGTGATGTCATCCACGGGGCATGGCAGACCCAGTTGAGCTTGTGGGGCTAGCTCGCCTTCATTTCCAGTAGACGTGTAGCTGTTGCGCTGCTGTTGGAGTTGTGCGGTTGTTGCTGGATCCGGCTGTTGGCTAACCGACTGGCTCCGCTCCTCAGCCAACCTTAGGGCCACCCTTTCGTCGACAATCTGATCGATCTATGAGAGCTTCATTTCCATCTCAGTGAATCTAGCATCATTCTCTCGCTTTGACCTCATTCGGCTGCTGTATGTGTCGACGTCAGCTTGGAACCCGTATTTTCAGCGGACGACGCCTTTTCCTCACGTATGCCCCGGTGCTCTTGGTTTTGGAGGACGAGCGCTAGCTCGTCCTTCTCTCTATCGGGCCTGAACGAGCCCAAGGAACTGGCCTGCACCGCCTCCTCTAACCTCCGTCCTGCTTCTTGAATTTCATCACCAAAGATAATTGTGCCATCGACGGGATTAAGTGAGCCGCCGTGAGCATAGAACCAGGTCTTTGATCGTTCTGGCCAGTTTGCTATGCCTAGAACGATATCTCGCGCTTCAAGGTCGGCTTCCATTTTTTCCCATTTCTCCATTGCTTTTTTATAGTCGCCTGACCCAAGCCTGTGATGGTATTTCTTTTTGGCTGCGTTGGCCTTGTTCTTTTCTATGATAGATTGCGCTTCTTCACTGGTCTTGTGCTCAACAAAAGCATCCCAATGATCTCTGAGCTTTGGAAACTTGTCAAAGTCTGGTGTCTGGCCCTTCAGGATATATTTCTTGTGTAACTGTTTCTTGTAGTTCCTGAAGAGCTCTGCCATTTTCTTCAACGTCCATTCCTTGACACTTGCCTGATCTGAGTCTGGGATGGTGAACGTCTGCAGCATTGTCGTCCACAGCATCTCTTTCTCTGAGTCTGGGAGATAACTCTACTCCTCTCCTCCTTTGGTAGACCGCCTCCAGTTGGCAATGCTTACGGGCACGTGGTCCCTCACCACCCATCCGCTGTGCGCCACAAACTTCCTTGCGGTGTCCTGCGGGGCAATTGGTCGATCGTCAGTGCCACCTCGTTATGACATGTCGACCCTCTATTTTCTTTGAGGCCGCGTGGCCTCTTCGTCCGCGGAAGCGGAGGCGGAGGCAGAGGCGAAAACGGCTAAGTGTTTGGATCCCAGTGAGGCCCTTGCTATATATAGGTACGGCATCTCTTGTCCCGGTTGAAGCCATCAACCGGGACTAAAGATCATACCTTTTGTCCCTGTTTAAGCCACGAACCGGAACTATAGATGGCGGGGCAGCCACGTGGCCTAGGTAGGTGGGCATCTCTAGTCCCGGTTGAAGCCACCAACCGAGACTAGAGATGTTTTCCCGCCACTGAAATTCATCTCTAGTCCCGTGGTTTTAAAACGGGACTAATTATTACTGTGCCAAATTATATTGTGTTATATTCATATATAATTATAATTAACATATATGTTCATATATTCATATATAATTAACATATCCTCATATAATTAACAAAAAAATTATAAATTGAAATAATAACATATAATTAACATTTGTCATATTCCAAACTATTTAAAATTTAAATAATAATATATAATTAACATATGGCCTATTTGAAAAATATTTTAAATTGAAATAATAACATATAATTAACATTTGCCGTATTTAAAACTATTTTAAACCATAAACCCTAAACCCTAAACCTAAACCCTTTTACCATTAACCCTAAACCTAAACCCTAAACCCTAAACCCTAAACCCTAAACCCTCATGCAGCCTGCGTGATTGGCATGTAGAAGTACTGCGACACGAGCTGGAATGTCAATGCCTTCTCCTTTGATCTAACATCGTCTCTCATGCTCTTGGAGGCTGCTCCGTTCTCATCACTGTAATAGAGCATTGACAATCCCTTCTCACTTTGTTCTACCTTGTTCTCCGATTGCTCCATCTCATCCCAATATTTCAGCACATCATCTTCAAAGATGACACCAAGCTTGTCTGCATGGCAAGAAACAAGTGTCTAAGCAATACAAATCCAGAAAGCACCATTCCTTTTCGATTAGAAAAAAGAGAGCATCATTTTTGCATTGATCCGAGTAGAAAGAAAAGAATCATACCTTGTAAAATGTTGCTTTGCATGACAGTAGAGCAGAATGGCTGGGGATGGAAGCTCGGGAAGGAGATACTGGAGAAGAGAGCTTCCTCCTCAAGCAGGTAACTATCAGGCCAAAGGCTAGTGCAATAAGGCCACCAGCTAGTTCATGAAAAAAGGTTAGATCAATAACAGATAAACAGACAAACAAAGACAGTCTTGCAGCAAAAAGAAGCTACTGCTATAAAATTTTCTCAACGATGAGCATGGTTAACCATATGCATGATGCAAGACAAAACTGCATTTACCTATGTTTTTGGCTGAGCTCCATTCTTTCGAGAGACATGAAGCAAATCTCACACTCCAATGAGTCGGGATCAATGAAATAGCTTATCTTAGTCGTCTTCTTCCTACCTTCTTCATCGATCTTGGTCTCTTCAACATGTCATGATTCATCGTAGTAGCCTTCTTCACCGATCTTGGTCTCTTCAACATGTCATGATACAGATCACGGTCTTTTTCTTGCTTTTCTCCCTTTGTTTCATAATCTTTCTATCTTGCTCTTTCTTAGAGTACGGCGTAGTAGTACTCGTGTATCTCCATCAAACTTTAAATAGCGAGAGATCTGGCAATGATTGGATAGTGCGGCTATATATGGCAATGATGGCTTGCCTCCCCCGTTCCTGTCTCAATGCCTCGGCGACACCATGGAAGTCGCCGGTGACGCGCACAACGGCGGACTACCTCTATCCGCCCGTCGATATCGAGCAGTACTACCCGCCGCTGCCGCCGCAGTCTTTACTCTCGCCGCCACCACTGCCGCCGATCTCCCTGATTTAGAGGTGTGCTTTCTCTGTTTTCAGCGGCAATGTTCAAGTTCTCGTTGCTAATGTCTTCTGCATTATTCTCGTGAATTGCCACATAAGCATTAGCTGTTAAAGCATTATTGTTCTGACCACAAGTTAGGATCTTCTGTGAGTATGAAGCATGTCGACGGCCGCCCTCCTCCTCCGCTTGTAATTCTCCCTGAGGACTTTTTCGTCGACCTCGGTCTCACCCTTTTACCGTTTTTATTCATAGCTCCCTGCAAACCCATCAAGGTTTATGGATGACCGCTTTCATGCATGCAAGGAGTATGCTTTCATGAACTAGCTGGTGGCCTTATTGCACTAGCCTTTGGTCTGATAGTTACCTGCTTGAGGAGGAAGCTCTCTTCTCCAGTATCTCCTTCCCGAGCTTCCATCCCCAGCCATTCTGCTCTACTGTCATGCAAAGCAACATTTTACAAGGTATGATTCTTTTCTTTCTACTCGGATCAATGCAAAAATGATGCTCTCTTTTTTCTAATCGAAAAGGAATGGTGCTTTCTGGATTTGTATTGCTTAGACACTTGTTTCTTGCCATGCAGACGAGCTTGGTGCCATCTTTGAAGATGATGTGCTGAAGTATTGGGATGAGATGGAGCAATCGGAGAACAAGGTAGAACAAAGTGAGAAGGGATTGCCACTGCTCTATTACAGTGATGAGAACGGAGCAGCCTCCAAGAGCATGAGAGACGATGTTAGATCAAAGGAGAAGGCATTGACGTTCCAGCTCGTGTCGCAGTACTTCTACATGCCAATCACGCAGGCTGCACGAGGGTTTAGGGTTTAGGGTTTAGGGTTTAGGGTTTAGGTTAAGGGTTAATGGTAAAAGGGTTTAGGTTTAGGGTTTAGGATTTAGGGTTTAGGGTTTATGGTTTAAAATAGTTTTAAATACGACAAATGTTAATTATATGTTATTATTTCAATTTAAAATATTTTCTAATAGGCCATATGTTAATTATATATTATTATTTAAATTTTAAATAGTTTGGAATATGACAAATGTTAATTATATGTTATTATTTTAATTTATAATATTTTTAACATATGTTAATTATATATGAATATATGAACATATATGTTAATTATAATTATATATAAATATAACACAATATAATTAGGCACTATAATAATTATTTCCGGTTTTTAAAACCAACCGGACTAGAGATGAATTTCAGTGGATGAAAAAACATCTCCTCATGTTTTTGCATACAAATCTAGAGATGAAAATGTATAGAAAACAACCGCAAAATGCGAAGTGCTAAGATTGTAGATGACACATGACATGTAGATAACAAATGTATAGAAAACAACCGCAAATCTATAAGAGGAAGAAGTTGCTAACCTTGTAGATAGCAAATATTTGTGTATTATCACAAAGAAGTTGCTAACCTTGGCAGCACCGGACCTCAAACATATGAAAAATTTTGAAGATGTACAAGTGTGGGCTGGCTCGGGATGGAGAAGGAGGAATGAGTATATAAAGCAAAATCTCTAGTCCCGGTTGGTAACACCAACCGGACTGGAGATGACATCTCTAGTCCTAAGGCAACGGTTTAAAAATTCAACGACTCTCTAGGACCTTTAGTCCCGGTTCGTGTCAAGAACCGAAACTAAAGGTGACGATTCAAATGTTGTCAGATCGTGTCAGAGCGTCGGGAACCTTTAGTCCCGGTTGGTAACACCAACCGGGACTAGAGGTAACATCTCTAGTCCCGGTTGGTGTTACCAACCGGGACTAAAGGTGACCGGCACTCTGACACGCTCTGACAACATTTGCACCGGGACTAGAGGTGATCTTTAGTCCCAGTTCGTGACACGAACCGGGACTAAAGTTTCTAAAGGGCCGTTGAATTTTTAAACCGGCACTAGAGATCATCTCTAGTCCCGGATGCAACTCAAACCGGGACTATTATGGTTTTGCCACTTCAACCAATGATGGTTTCTCCGGTAGTGTGTGTAACCAAGTCTGCAGTATAGTACTCATCTACGCAAACGATTTTCTTGTACGAGTATATCTACCACGTCACAAACCTACAGGGCGTAACCAAGTCTGCAGTATAGTACTTATCTATGGAAACAATTTTCTTGTACGAGTATATTTACAGATTATAACGGACCATAATTAGTCGTGACTGTACAATCGACCTCTATTTTTAAATACAACTGCATAAGAGACCCATATACAAAAATTTAATTTCACATACGAACCTCGTTACATGTAAAAATAAGCATATTTTCATATACAGCCGCATGCAAAAATATATATTTTCACATGCAGGCTCGTTTAAGTGATCCGCATGAAAAATACTTTCTTCATAAATTTTTCTCCCCTTCTCTCTCTTTTCCCTCTCAGCACTTCAATTTTTTTCACCTTCTCTTTTCTCTTTCTTTCCCCTCCAGTCACCTTTTCCTCTCTCTTTCTCTTCTCGCCTCCTCTCTTCTCTCTCTTCCTCCCTCCATAAAGAACAATAGGCTACCAACAACAGGCGGGTCTTCGCAACTACATGAGGAGAAGGAGAAGGGCGAGAACAGGAGACGGGTGGGCTGTCGCTGCTGACGGGAGGAGGAGGTGTAGGGCAAGAGACGGGCTCGGCAGGCGACAGGATCCGACGGCCCCTCTATGGTTGGATCCGCTTTCGTCGTCGCCGCCGACAAGAGCGGGTGGGCTCGACGGGCGATGGGCAGCCCATCGCATCGACGACGGGAGAAGGAGGAGAAGGACGGGAGCGACAGAGCTCAGCGGGCAGCTAGCAACACCGGTCTCGACGGCGGTTGGCAGCGGGCTAGCTAGGGTTTTGGTTTTGAATATTTTGAGATTTTTAGTTTTTCTTTCAGATTTTATTTTCGCATGTTGTCAATATAAGTGTCCACATAAGAAAATCGGATTTCGCATGCAGTTGCGCACCCGGTATAAAAAACAGTTATTTCCACAGATTTTTCTGGACAAACGGACGTCTTAACCTCATGAAAAATAGATTTTGTTCGCATGGAAAAAAACTTTTTAGCAGTGACTCCTGCTGTATATTGACGGTAGTGTGAGTAGCAACTGTTAGACGTGATGACGGCAAAACAAGAAGTAAACAAGATCAAACCATAAAGGAGACACGAGATTTAACGTGGAAAAACCCTCCCAACACGAGAGGGAAAAAACCATGGGCGCCAGCCAGCAACAATCTTCACTATATCTTGGTGAGGTTAAAAAACGCCTGGGAATTAACAACTGAATCAACTTATCCGTGCGGCTTACAGAAAGTACTTAAATAAGATGGAAACCCTAAATCAGGTATATGGAAACCCTAAACCGGGTATAATGTGGACTAAACTTGGGCTCCGCTTCGCTCCGGCCCAAGCCTCCGGCGACGGGCCTCCGCTACGCTACGGCCATAAGTCGGCCTTTGTTTGTAGATGAATTTGGAACATAAATAACATACTCCACCTTGATACAAATTCCTTCCTGCAGCATCAGTCAATCCTCCACCTGAACATAACAAAGAAGAAATACCACTGGCACCACAGCCTCATGGGCTAAGCTGAAATACCAACCAAGCTTGAGCAAATCTCAAACTTGGTAACAGGAATTGGCTTGGTCATCATATCAGCTGGATTATCATGTGTACTAATCTTGCATACCTTTAACTTCCCTTGTGCAATAACATCACGCACATAATGGTACTTGATATCAATGTGCTTAGTTCTCTCATGAAACATCTAATCCTTAGTGAGACATATAGCACTCGACTATCACAAAACAAGTTAATGCAAGAATCAACTTCACATAACTCGAATATAAACCTTTCACCATACCAATTCTTTTGTAGCTTACGCAATTACCATGTATTCGCTTGTGGTAGGTAATGCAACAATGGCTGCAATATTGCTCTCCGACTCACAACACAACGCCAATAGTGAACACATATCCTGTGAGTGACCTTCGCCTATCTAAATCAGCAGCATAATCTGAGTCCACATATCCAATGACTCCACTGTTAGTCCTGCCAAATTTCAAGCAGGCATCTGCCGTCCCACGAAGGTACCGAAAATCCACCGAACGCCCTCCAATGTTCTTTGCCGAGGATTAGACATATATCGACCGACCAAAACTCATAGCATGTGATAAATCCGGGCGAGAGCAAACCATAGCATACATCAATGAACCAACAGCACTTGAATATGGCACCTTTGACATGTACTCAATATCATCATCGGTACTAGGACATTGCTTTGCGAGACAATTTAAAATGAGGTGCAATAGGAGTGCTAATAGGCTTTGCATCTTGCATATTAAAGTGTTTAAGAACCTTCTGAATATAATTGTGCTGACTAAGAAATAACAAACCAGATTTTCTGTCCCTAGTAATTTCCATACCTAGGATCTTCTTAGCAGCACCAAGGTCCTTCATATCAAACTCGCTACTCAACTGCTTCTTCAGAGTAGCAATTTGTTCCTTGCTCTTGACAGCAATCAACATGTCATCAACATATAACAGCAAATACACGGGTGATCCATTCACAAATTTGATGTACACACAGCTATCATAATTTGACCTTTTAAAACCATGTGCCAACATAAATAAATCAAACCTTTTATACCACTGACGAGGGGACTGCTTCAAACCATACAAGGACCTCTTTAACTTGCAAACATAATTTTCTTTTCCAGGGAATTTGAATCCCTCAGGCTGGTCCATGTATATCTCCTCATCTAGCTCCCCATGCAAAAATGATGTCTTGACATCTAGCTGCTCAAGCTCAAGATCATGCATAGCAACAATACTGAAGAAAGTACGAATAGAACTATGCTTGACCACAGGAGAGAACACATCATTATAATCAACACACGGAATCGACTAAAACCTTTAGCCACTAACCTTGCCTTGTACCTTGGAGGCTCACTAGGAGATAAACCCTCCTTTCTCTTGAAGATCCACTTACAACAAACGGTCTTCTTCTTCTTAGGCAATGGTACAACGTCCCAAGTACAATTCTTCTCCAGTGAATGCATTTCTTCTTGCATTGCTGAAATCCACTTTTCACGATCACCAGATGCAATAGCCTCAGAGTATGTATTTGGTTCATAATTATTCTCCACCTGTTCAACACAACTCAAAGCATAATAAATCATATTACATTCTTCAATCAACCGCTTAGGAGCCCCACGCCTTCTCTTCTCTGCGGAGTGCAATATGCGATCATCTTCAAAAAACGGGGTGAGTGCTGAACAGTATCAACATTATCATCATAATTTTCATCAATAATTTCTTCTTCAGGAACATCCATGTGCTCCACCTCAAAACCAACCCTCTGCTGCTCATTATCAGAACTGTCTGGCACAATATCAATAGAAGCACTATCATTAAACATAACTGATTCATTAAAGACAACATTCATGCTCATAAAGGTCTTTCTTGTTTCGGGATTCCATAATTTGTATCCTTTGACACCCGAACCTTAACCAAGAAAAAGACATTTAATAGCTCTAGGCTCTAACTTTCCATTGTCAACATGAGCATAGGCAGTGCAACCAAAAACTTTAAGCTGTGAGTAATCAGCGGGTTTGCCAGACCATACCTCAATAGGAGTTTTCTTATCAAGTGCAATAGAAGGCGATCTGTTTATCAAGTAACATGCGGTGTTGGTGGCTTCTACCCAGAAACGCTTACTCATCTTTGCGTTGGACAGCATGCAACGACCCTGGAGATGATGGTCCTGTTCATGCGCTCGCCACACCATTACGCTACGGAGTGTATGGAATAGTGTGGTGTCTCACGATGCCTTCTCTCCTCCGAAAGCTTTGAACTCATGGGAGCAAAATTCACCACCATTGTCGATCTGAAGCGCTTTACCTTTTATCGGTTGCCTTTCTATCATGGTTTTCCACTCTTTAAATGCAGCAAAGGTATCATCCTTACTTTTCAGAAAATATGGCCACACTTTGCGAGAATAATCATCAATGATAGTAAGCATATAATTAGCACCACCATATGAGGTCTTACGAGAAGGCCCCCACAAATCAGCATGTATGTATTCAAGGATACCTTTGGTGCGATGAACCGAGGTATTGAACTTCACCCTCTTATGCTTACCAAAGATGCAGTGTTCACAAAACTTCATCTTGCTCTGTGTGCAGCCATCCAGCAGGTTTCTCTTCATCAACTCTGCCATACCGAGTTCGCTCATATGTCCAAGACGCTTATGCCACAGGTCAGTCTTATTATTATCAGAAACACTTGCATGCACAGCGGAATTATGCAAAGTAGAACCTCTAAGGACATATAATTTAATGGGATTTAAATCACCAATCATATAAACAAGCGAACCTCTTGAAACCTTGAGAACTCCACCTCCATTGGAGTACTTGAATCCTTCATCATCAAGTGTGCTGATCGAAATAAGGTTTCTTGCCATCTGCGGGATATGTCGCACGTTCTCCAGCGTGCGCACCATGCCATCATGCATCTTCAACTGAACGGATCCAATATCAACAATTTTACACGGGTTATCATCCCCCATGCGCACGACATCTCCATTCTGCACACACTTATATGAAATGAACAAATCTTTGTTAATGCAGATATGGAAAGAGGTTGCCGAGTCGAGTATCCATTCATCATGACTAACAACACAACCCGCAAATACAACGAGACAATCACCTGATTCGCTAGAGTCAGCACCGGAGACAACAAGGCATTACCTTCAGATTTATGTTTCGTTGGTACGCATTCTTCCTCTTCTCCTTATTTTTTAACTTCAAGCAATCGTCGATGAAGTGATTCGTTTTCTTACGTATTTGCAGAACATCTTGTCTCTAGACTTGCTACGTCCACGGCTCTTGTCGCGGATATTTTTCTCAGACTTCTGCTCAGATCTGCCCCTGACTTGCAGCGCCTCGCCCTTGGAGGATGATTGGCCATCACCCTGCACCATACTCTTCATTTTCTCCTTACTCTGGAGTGCCTCATAAACTGCTAGGGTTAGTTCATCACGGCTTATCAATATGGTGTCACGGAAATTGGAATAAGAACTAGGCAAAGAACATAATAACAGAAGTCCCAAATCCTCATCCTCAAATTCTATTTCCATGGATTTCAGATCGGCCACAATCTCCTTGAAAACAGATATGTGAGGCATTACCGATCCTCCCTCCTGGAGCTTGTGCGAGAAAAGCTTCATCTTCAAATGCATCTTACTGGTTAGATCCTTTGACATGCAGATCGATTCCAGTTTCAACCAGAGTTCTGTAGCAGTTTTCTCCTGCAGCACTTCTTGCAAAATATCATTAGAAAGATAAAGCTAAATAAGCGACAGAGCCTTACGATCCTTGCGAATCTCCTCAGGAGTCCAATCTTTCTTGCTCTTTTTTCTGAATCCTTCCAGTGCCTCATCCAGATCCTGTGTTTGGTGGGCGAGTATCGCCCTCATCTTCACTTGCCACGGCGAAAACCTTGTCTTGTAGTCGAGCGGCGTAGATCAAACTTCATTGACGACATCACGACACCTTGATCTGAAGAACTCAGCTCTGATACCACTTGTTAGACGTGATGACGGCAAAACAAGAAGTAAACAAGATCAAACCGCAAAGGAGATACGAGATTTAACGTGAAAAAACCCTTCTAACACGAGAGGAAAAAAACCACGGGCGCTAGCCAGCAACAATCTTCACTATATCTTGGTGAGGTTACAAAATGCCTGGGATTTAACAACTGAATCAACTTATCCCGTGCGACGGCTTACAGGAAGTACTTAAATAAGGTGGAAACGCTAAACCAGGTATATGAAAACCCTAAACCGGATATAATGTGGACTAAACTTGGGCTCCACTTCACTTCGGCCCAAGCCTCCAGCGACGAGCCTCCGCTACTCTACAATCAAAAATCGATCTTTATTTGTAGATGAATTTAAAACATAAATAACAGCAACCAGTATAGCATTTTTGTAAGTAGGAGTCGTGCCACTGCTTCTACCCCTCCTCTTTTTACTCCCGAGGAAAAAGCGGAAGTACCGAGGCGGAGTTTTCTACTTCAGTATAGTTATTCTTTTCGTGTCGATATAAATACGATCTCGTTGTTCAAACTTATAATATTAGAATAAATACTTCAGTAACCGATTAACTTTGATCAGTGAGAAGGAAATGATTCTGGCATCTCTGACTCTCTGAGAGAGACCCGTCTTTCTTTTGCCTGGCGCTACAAGAAACCACTGCTGCATGTACCAGTAGTAGTAGTACAGTAGCGTGTGCAACCTACATCTCCTCCCTTGGGTGCCAGCTGACGGCAATCATTTCGCTGTCTAATCTGAGGTGCCTTTCTCTCATGAATGGTTCTCTGAGCTGCAGTGGTCATCAAAGCGCAAGGGTGGAGGAGTACTACGAGTAAACTCAGCACGTAACTTCGCTCCCCGTTTGAATTGGAGAAATCCCGGGAAACTGTATTTGTATGGTGTACGCCGATGTGAGAGTTCACATGCATGCATGCAGCAACAGTAGGTGACTTGAAGTACAAGCACAAAATCTTCTTATTTTTAGTACCCGCGATCGACTGATCGAGTAGCTGCTCTTGCAGTCTTCTCGTCATTACAGCGGCCTGATTTGACTCCCTTTTCTTTGCCTATTGGCGTCAGTGTCCGTCTCCGGTGCATGCACAAAACCTCTCACGAGATTGTTTGTAGTCCTACTATTGCTACTCGTAGTAATCCCTCCGTCCCATTCTAAAATATAGAGCTCCCTGCGACGCTTTTTACTAATAAAATAAAAATAATTCGTTTGAAGGGTTTATATTTATTTAGTTAGCGATAGTAAAAATATAAAATGATATTATTGTAAAAAATATGGAGGGATATAATTATTTAAAGTGACAGAATTTTTAATTTTTTTACTTTTCGATGAAATAGGAACGACGTCAGCATAATGAATGACCATATATCGATCTAGCTAAAAACATAAATGACAAAATTATCTCTAATCGTTACATTAATAAATTACCGATTTACCTTTAAACAAACTGTTCAGATAATTTGTATAATATTATCTGTAAAGAGCACCGGAGCATCGGTATAAAATATAAACCTTAATCATTTATAATACAAAGATAAAAAATTAATCGTCTCCTTGGTTAAATCACATATATCATGCATACAATGTGATTATAGGGTTTGATGATAAAGAATTTTAGATGACCTATTTAATATATGTATGCACGCATACCAAAGATAAAAAGAAAAAAAATAGTTGTGACTTATATTATTTTCGTTCCAAAATAAATTTATTTTTATCCATCTCACATGTATTAATATAAAAAAAAGAATATTCATACTTTATCATATCCTATCCTAGTGCAGCCATTTTTCACTTTATCTTCCTCCATACAACTATTCCTTACTTTCATAAATTCACAAATTTTGATAAAATAATTATTTTAAAAATAAATTTATTTTAAAACAAATAAATGAAATGATCTAGAAATGAATTTAATACGAGATGGATAGTATTTTAGAGGACGGAGATTGTGTTTTAGGATGGAGGGAGTATACTACTACAAGTCGCTCCTAAACCTGGCTAGACTGATGGAGTGATGGCTAGGTGCGTGACATCTCAAACGTACGCTCGGCTAGCTAATGGTGACTTATAATACATAGAAAAATATTATCATATGATTTAAAAATAATTTGTTTGATATTCTAGAGTAATTTTTATATAAAAATTTTCACATGAAACACATAAATTAAACAGTTTAAACATATTAACGGAAATCGAAATAAAATTTACAATTTTTTTGATACTTCGCGCCATGTTATTTTGCCGGCGGAAAATTTTCCTTTGGCCATTTGTTGTAACTGTATACTCTTCTCCATTCCGCATCTGTAACCTTTTTCTTTTACCACTATTTCGTGCAGTGCACGTTATTGTTTAACCACCACAGCTGTCAAAGCCGTTTACCCATTACGTTTGCCTCTAAAAGACCATTATACCCTGCGTAAACGTGCCAAAATAATGCAGCAACACTTCTAACAAATACTGTACGATAGAGTTATCAACAAGCTAAATTGTGGCCATTTAAAGATATTATTTTCGTCTAAAAATAAATTTATTTCTCACTTATTTTATATATTCAATATCATATCTGTTTATCAAACCTCAATACAACTATTTTTTATTTTCTATTTTTAATATAATTATTTTTTATTTTCACAAAGTTCGATGAGGAAAGTGTTTTCATCCCTCAAAAGATTCCCCTGTTTTCGTGCATGTCATTTAAATAGTCATTAAATTTTCTAAAAAAATATATTGATATAAAATATATCACTATAAATATTGATATAAAATATATCACTATAAATATGCAAGTTAAAATTTAAATTTTTATAAGTTGTAAAAAAATAAATGCACGATAACTATTATTAGTTTAATTTGTTCCATTTTAACTTATAGAAGTTAAATTTGGTCTTACTACATGTTATTGAAGTGATATATTTCATATTAATCTACGTTGTCAGATTTTTCTAAATTTTTTATAACTATTTAGATGGCATGCTAAAATAATTTTCTAGTAAACCTGTCGTTTTTAAGATACATATGGAAACCTTTTAATTAACTGAAATTTTCCTACCATAATTTAGAACCTATAAAAACTAAAAGGTAAATTGTATTTTCCTTGATTTTCTTGTTGTGTATTTTTAGTTTCATAAGGGTATAATGGCTTTTTATATAGGGGTAATTGCCATGGTAACGATAGTGCCAAAAGAGAAACAAATATTAACGGAATAGTGGCAGAAAAACAGAAGGGCAAATTTTTGATGCCGGAAGAGATACCATGATTTCACCAAGTGGAAAAAGAAATCTTCACTTCAACTATTCTGTTGCTTTTTGACTGATCCGTTTCAATCTCACAAATCATAACACCTTCTCTTACAAAGTGGTAATTTGTTAGCACTCACCCGCCACAGTGGCAAGAAAGTTAATTGTTCCCTGTATTGCCTGCCCATGCGGAATGGCCAATGAACGAGAACTTGCAATATAGGCTGTCGCCTTTAGTATCGATTGATTGGTAAAAATAGCGGAGGCCACTAAAAACATGATGATAAAGAAGGTTAGACGTATTGAAGTTTCATTTTTCTCGTTCAGATTCTTGTAGGAACCGGGAAAGCAACAGTTTTAGAAGTACTCCGTACTCAACACACAGGGTACAAAAACCTATGTCTCCAAAATACTAACGCTCCCCAACGACCGAGCTAGCCAGAGCCCTGCTATTAGTAGTAAGTTGATGTTCTTTTCTTTCGCTCTAAACTTCAACTTCCTTTTCTCGTTATAAGTTAGCATGGTACTATAAAAGTTATTTAAAACATAAATTTATTTTTAAATTTAAAATAGTTAATACTTAATTAATTATATGCTATGAGTTTTCTTGTTGATCTCCAACAAAAGTGAACGAACGAAGCCTTAAGTACTGTATTATTTTCCATGTTAAACTAGCTTATTTCTTCCTCAGGAAAAGTTCACTTTTCGTGCTGTCCTATTTATTCCAAAATAATTTTATTTTTCAACAATTATTACATAAAATGTGAAAATAGTGAAAAAATGCATTGAAAATAGATAAAATATAAAAGGATTATATTAAGATTTGATAAAGTTAATATATTTAGTTTTTATTATTGATATATGTGAAATGAGTGAATAATAAATTTATTTTAAAACGAATTGAGTAGTATTTTAGTTTTAGTTAGAGTAAGAGTAAGTTTTTGAATTAACCATCCAGACTACTCTCCTAACTTTTTCTAGATAATGAGACTACTCCTAACTTAGGGGTGTAACATAAAAGGATCCTGCTCCTAACTAATCCTGCGAAATTCATGATTCTCTAACGAGACCATACTGTGCTACCGCTAGTCTGATGGAAAAGGAAGGCAATATCAGCTTCTATCAGTTGCGGCAATTACTCCTGCTTAGACATACTCACTTACACGTGGTGCATGCAATGCAAGCACGCACCCCAAATGACACCTGCAATATCGGATCATCACGTCAGTCGCGGCGCGCGGATCTGCCGACGCGGCAAGAAACAGCCGTCGCGCGGCCGGCGTAATCAATCGGACCGGTGCGGCAGTTATAGGGGATACTGTATTACGGTGTAGTACGTCAAGCACGGTCAAGGGTCCGTGGACGCTGCCCATATCTTTCGACCCATCAACGCGTTGCCTCCTCCGGGCAAGGCCGTGTCACGTCACATGCCTGTTCCTGCCGATAACTACGAGGCGCATGGTGGCCCATGCCCCTCTTGCGCACGCACGACCAGAACGCTGATCATTATCATTGTGACGTCGAGCAGCAGTGCAGGGGACGTACGAGTACCTAATTTCGACCCTGGCAAATGACAGTAACGGGTGGTTTGCTGATAGATCGATTAGTCGATACGGCGCCATCAACTGGCAACAGCCGGGCCGACCGGCTTAAGCTAATTGTGCGGCCAATGCGTTGCACACGTACGGGCTGCGTCGGGGAGAAGTGATTCTCTCGCTCTCGCGGCCGGCCCACCGCCTCCAATGCAAAGCTGTCAGTTGCTATCACAAAGGTGGCTCTGAGAAACGGGGGAAAAAATAGCGACTGTCCGAGCACGGTTTGGTACAAACCCCTTTGTCTAACCTGCACAGGCAAAGCCATGGTGTAGGAACTCCAGATGCACCCTGGTTAAATGTCACGACAAGATCCTTACCCACCTTCGGCCTCTCTTCGCAGCATGCAGGCACGGACTGGCTAGCTTCTGTACTTGTGCATGATGAGAGTCGTAGATCGCTTAGTGTCAATAAAGACCGAGTAAAAATTGAAGTCGGCATATGGTAGGGTACGGAATCTTTCCATGTCAGCGTCCCGTCGGGAAGCAAATCGACCGATCCGTTACATCGCCAGGACGACGCGATCAAGCGGACGGGATCGGAGCAGGAGTTTGGTGTCGAGTAGAGGTCGTTAATCCGATGGCGGGTGACGGGTAGTGTCACGTGATGTGAGATCAAATCCGCTGTGCTGGTGTTGTGGCGATCCATCTCCTGTCGCGCCGATGTTATCGGTCGATCGATCGATGGTGACCCGCGCGGCATCCGCGCGATTCACACGACGTGCCCGTCTCTACCAACCGCACGACGAGGCCGTGCCGTGGCAGCTGCGCCTCGCGACGGCCGCCGACCTCTCGTCCTGATGATTTTCAACGGGGAAACAGCGGCGGGCGGCGTCGAAGGGATGGACATTTTGTCACGAGAGGAGTCGTGCGTTTTCAGCTCCCGGTGCGCAGCGACAGTCGTGAAATTTTCATGATGTGCTTCATGCAGCCATGCAAATCTTAGAGCCTGTTTGGCTGATGGTGATGGTATGTCTTGATTTATTACTGAGAGAAAAGTTACATTGATTGGGTAATGGCTGGATTTGTTGTGAAAGAAAAACACTGCTTGGGTTGGCTTAAGCCAGCGCTTAGTCGCGAAACGGATCAGATTGAGACGGATAATAGTCCTATTATATTGTAAATCATACTATTTAAGTGAATTTGAATAGTCATATTATATTGTAAATTATATTTTTTAAGTGAATTCGGAGCAAAATATAGAGTAGATTGTTTCGGATGTTGAAAATAATGTGCAGTAGGTATGGACCCGATTTAAAAACAGATTAAAATTGTCGGATGTTATGTGTATATGTAACAAACATAACATAAACTTATCCATACAATGAACAACAATACAATGATCAACCGAACGATTCATCGTAATAACTATATGCTTAAATTAGCATATAATAACATGAATATATGACGTCCATAATATAAAAATACTTACTTTCTCTCGTAGGAGATCGAAATCGATGCAGCTTAAACTAAAAAAATAAGAACTGTAAAACTAAGATGACGATGCGTCGAAAGTTGTGTATTAAACTCTTGTTATTTATAAAAAGACTCAGGGTAAACAAATATATACCCTCAGATTGGAATGAGTCCGACTTAGACACGACATAATCAGCTAAGGACTCTATCTCTAAAGCAAAGAAAACTAATAGAGTTTCCTTGATACAAAAGAAAAAAACAAAACCGACCCTAACTCTGACTGTATGATTCCGATACGATTCCACCATTGCTCGATGATAACAACATCAGCCTCTCCTATTTACTCGTCTTGACTAATGGTAATTGTCGAATCTAGTCGTTAATAGTGTGACATCCTGGCTCAATTAGGATGTGGCATGTGTTGTTCATGAGAGCGTGTGTGTATGTTTAGTACCACCTTGCAAGTTTAGCAAGAATGAAACCAACTTATAAGAGCAGTCCCTTCAACCATATTACTTTCGGAATAACCCTTTACATGAAACAATTATGAAAGAGTAAGTAGAGTGGTATGTGTAAGTGGGATATGTGGTTATAGAGAATAGGTTGTTACAAATGGTATTAGAGCCGACCCTCGCAGCTTGCATATGGCGCGTGGTGTATGTTGTTACAAATAGTATCAAAGCCGACCCGCAGCTTGCTCGTATGTGTCAATTTGCGGGCATATGGTGTATGGCACGTGTTGTTATAAATGGTATCGAGTCGACCCTCATGGTTGCATGTACGGATCAATGTATGGGCATATGATGTATGACGCATGTTGACTCTACGTGAGGCACATGGCATGGCATATGCCCTTGCGGTTGCACGTACGAGTCAATGTGCGAGCATATGGCGCATGGCGCATGTTGACTCTGTGTGAGGCGATGACATGACATATGACGTCGACATTGGATGTACGGACGTGCACTAAGAGGAGACGTGTTTCGGACATTTGCCCATGTTGCTATGCGGGTAAGTTGGACCGACGTGGCGCATGGCACATGTTGGCCCAATGCGAGGCACATGACATGGCATATGGCGTCGGCGCTGGACGTACGCTAAAAGGGGCGTGTTCATAGACATTTGCCTGTATGCCTACGTGGCTATGTGGGTAAGTTGGACCGACGGGGACGTTGGGTACTTTGAGCGGGGTGTTACATCCGGGTCAATTATGATATGGCCTGTATTGCCCATGAGAGTTTTGTGTGCATGTTTAGTGTCATCTTACTAGTTTAGCAAGGATGAAACCAATTTATAAGGTATGTCTCTCCAACCATATCACTCCCGTGTTAATCTTTTTACATAAAGCAATAACAAAAGTGTAAGTGAAGTGATACGTGTAAGTGGACTTGCCCATCGGATGAGCTGGTGATAACACCAAAATTTGGTATATGACAATTTAATTCTATCTAATATTAGACATGATTTAGTAACTTTTCTTTTATCTTTAGAAAATTAAAGTTTTATCTACCGTTCGATTAGGACTTGTATCTTTCCTTTTGTCTTTAGAAAACATGTATCGTGTTCGATCGGGACTTGTATTAACTCGATGGTATATATATATATATATATATATATATATATATATATATATATATATATATATATATGCTCGGGATCTTTGTAAGATATCTTCATAGATCAATACAATTACTTTTGGCGCATCGGTACCCTTCTACTCTTGGCAAGTTCTTAGTTTCGAGTCGGGCTATATCGGTTTCGATTTCGAGCGAGGAAGTAAGTTGTCATGCCCGTAAATTCCTATCCAAAATTTCCAAAGCTGAATTTATATTTAAATCCCTGTCTAGGACCAGCCAGTGTACACAAACGACAAATTGCATATACGTAATCCATGTCTTAAACATATAAAAGTCTTACAATAATACAACGAAAAAAGAAAAACGAGCTAAACTTCATCTTGGCGCTCGTAGTGTGGCAACTCCACTCCACGGCATCCTCGACGGTAGCGACAAGCCTACTCATCCTCGAACTCATCCGTTGCTCCATCCTCCAACTCGAGGTGGGGGAAAGGAAGCAAGACCGAGTACTACTCACTTGTACTCAACAAGTCATACCAAAGGGAGGTATGATGCAAGAATAATTCCAAAGGAGGTGGGGTTGGATTTCCACAAAGCAAGCATTTTGCACACAAAGTTGAAAGCAAGAAAAGGTTAAGTTTAATTAATCAAGATTAATCATCTCTATCCAACGCTAAACCACGTTGAGACAGCCCAAACCATCTATCTATACTAGTCAGCTTTATTAAATCAAATTATCATTAAGTAGGACTAATCATGGTGAATCTGTCGACCAACCATAACCATGGGCATGGCTATTCGAATAGTTCTACTTTGATCGAGGTCTACATCCGTACCGTAAGACACAACCTCACAACATGTTTTCATGCGTCGACATGTCACCACGACATACTAAAAAAGGGTATGTGACAAGACTATTCACATAACCCTCTCTGACCAAGCATCACCACACTTTAGGTTTTGCTCCTACCTTTAAATTCAAGGTAGGCAGCCCCCTCTTGTGTATAGGTGAATCCGGAAGTCGCATAGACCTTTCTCGGTCCATCCAAACTCCATCACGCTCACCCTTGCCCGGGTGCATTGAATGAAACGAGCTACACTACAAGCCCACCGTTGCCCACGCGGCTTGTGGTAGCACGTTTAGTCCTTCTAGGGTTTCCTACGAACCGGTCCTTAATTATCATGGGTGCGTATATCAAAACTGTACACCCACAGCTCAACATTTAGTCATATTTTATTTATCATTTATACCATAACATCAAAGGTCTATGACCATCATTTTATGTCACTATAAACTAGTAATAATGTTTTCTCATTGTGAGCTAATTGGACTAAGCGGGGCTAAGCATGTCCTAAACCAAACATCTAAGCATATTAGTTCCCGAGTTAATCAAAGACATAGGGTTGACAACCTAGGCTAAGTACTATAGGTCCCATCCCACATGACATTATAAAACAATGCAGTTTAAATAGATAAAGCGAGATAAATTTGCAATATAGGAACAAATGCTCAAAAGGGAAACATGTTTTGCCTTGGTCTTGCTCTTGCGGAACTTCAGCGACTACTTCAAAGTAAAGCGGGACATCGGCGACACCGAAATCTAATCGATAATCAAAACACAGCAAAAATGGGCTATAAGACTACTCAAACAAGCAACAAAACTATTTTTAATAGATTCTAAGCATTTTTACAAGTCCATTGTACTTGAACGGACTCAAACGAAGTTCGAAATAATTTATTATGAATTTTACACGTTCCAGTGAATTACTAATAAAAATGAAATTAAATGATTTATTGCGTCGGCGTTAGCTAGGCTCGACGTCAACACGCACGGGCGGGAGAGAGACGGGTGCACGGTGGACTCGGTCCACCGGCACGAGTGGACGCGCATCACGTGGCGCTTGTGTGGCGCCTATGTGATAGCCATGTGACGGCCACATGGACGGCGGGTGCCACAGCGGCACGGCCATGCGAACGGCCGGATCCATTGGCCGGATGGATCCGTCGGCTAAGAAGGGAGGCGGCGCAAGTGGCCGACGGTAAGGCGGGCACGACCGACGGTGGTGGCGTGGTAACAGCGGTCGCGCGTGCGCTCGCGCGACGCGACAAAGAGGCGGGCACAGCTGCGGCGGCGACGGGAGAGAGAGAAGAAGAGAGGGAGAAGGAATGGGGAGATGCTCACCGGAGAACAGCCGAGTTGGGGAAGACGGTGGCGGGTGGCGTGAATAGGCAGCGGATTTTTGGGGAAAAGTGGCAGCCGGTGATCCTTGGACAATGGCGGCCGGCGGTGGTAATGCGGCGGCTCGCGAGCGGCGGTTTGAGCGAATCGAGCGGTCGGAGTGGAGTTTGGTGGCGCGGCTCGGGTTTGGGCGCGGGAGCACTTGGCGAGCTCGTATTTTTGCAAATGAGAGAGGGGAGGTTCGGGCGGGGCTCGGGGATGCTTTATAGGGGCTAGGGGGTGTGGACGTGACCGAGGCGACGCGGGAATGGCGGTGGCTGGTGGTTGTGGACCCGGGCCGTTCGTCCATTTTACGCACGAGGGAGGGGGCGGAGTGACACGCGATGCTCGGGGGCGGCGCAGAGTGGGCGAGGCGGTGCGGGAGCGCGCGTGACGACCGGGGAAGTGGCGACGTGGGGGCGGCATCCGGAGAAGCGGCGGAGGTTGGGGATGATAGGTGGGCCTCACCTATCAGGTCCACGACCGGGAGAGGGGGGAGTGGACTTGCGGCGTCGGGTGGACCTTAACCTCGGGCGGCCCGGTGTCACGCCTAGAAATTTAGCCAAATTTTTATATTATTTTGTGTATAAATCTCTGTCCAGGAATCAACCAGGGTACACAAAATTGACAAATCAATAAATAGGCCCAAACGTAAAGTAAAGCGTAAAATAGTAACGGGAGAGACATTTAGTCCTCGCACTCGATAGAAAGTAGCAGACGAGTGAGAAAAAGGCTATCCTAGCGAGGCTTCAGCTCCACTCCACAGCAAACTCAACCTGGTCCGAACCTTGGTCTTCTAACTCCGTCTCGCTCGGCAGCACTACACTTCGAGAAAAGGGCGAAAAAGCAAGGCGAGTACAATCACTGTACCCAGCAAGCCACGTCGAGGATGCGAGACGTGTATGGGGAGACATAAAGAGGTTTTTGGTTATTTGCATAAATGCGGTTGTAAAACCTTTCTAGTTTAAAATAGAAAAATGCTGATTAATTATGTCAAGATTAATTCTCCACTAAACAATGCTAAACCACATTGAGCAGGCCCAACCAATCCACATGAACTAAACCGGTTCTATTAAGTCAGATTATTAAAGGTGAGATTAATCACGGTGAATCGATCGATCGCCCATAACAATGGGCACGACTATTCGAATAGTTCTACTCTAGTCAGAGGTGTACAATTTTACCCACAAGACACAATCTGCTGTATGTCACCGTACCATACCCGACATGTTACCATGCGAGTGATCATGACAAGACCCTTCGCATAACTCCCCGACCAAGCGATACCACACCGAGGTTTTACCCGTACCCCTATATCCAGGGTAGGCAGCACCACGGTGCCTTGGTGAATCCGAAAGTCGCATAGACCTTACCCGGTCCATCCGAACTCCATCACGCCCACCCTTGCTGGGTATGTCGCCCAAGAAAAAGCTACACTACAAGTCTAACAGGTTGTCCGTTCTTGCTTGTGATAAGTACGATAAGTCTTTCAAGGTTTCTCGCGAACCGGTACTTAATTGCCAAGGTGCGATAAGCAAAACCATGCACCCACAACCCACCATTAAGCCACATTTTAGTTGAATAATTATGACCAATAAAACATGGCCGATGTTCCGTGCTCACGCTCGTCATATACTACAACAATTAATATGATTATCCCATTAAGTGAGTTAGGGTAATTAAGAATGGCTAAGCGTAAATAACTCAAGAAGGGTCACATCACGGATGCAAGCTAGTCAAATTAATCACCCAAGTTGACAAAGAGTGGGTATCAATTAAATATGGCACAAGCAAACAAATAAAGAATTCCATCATCTAATGTAATTAGCAAAACATATAATTTTATTTACAAACGAAAAAATATTTATAAAGTAGGTTCAACATGCTTCAAGGAGGAATGTGACTTGCCTTGCTCTCTCACACGATCTTCTTTTCTTCGCAAGCACAAACTTTCGAAACAACGAAGTCAACACGCGACACGCAAAACGAGGAAAAACATAATAAAAACTAAATAAACAGTACATGAAAAGTCAACAAACATGTAGAGCCCAATTTTAGATAAATTTTACGTTTAAATGGCCCAATTTGAAGTTCGTATGGATTAGATATGAATTTTAGAAGTTTGGGGCATTTAAATGAATTCTCGAAATTAATACGATTTATCGTGCAATTATTAATTAGTTTTAAAAGAAAAAGGGCTAGGGCGACGTCGCGGCCGAGGGCCGACATCAGCACGGCGGCGGCGATGCACGAGTCCACGGTGGGACCGAGACCACGCGTGGCGGGTGCGGGTGCACCATGTGGCGCCTACGCGGTAGCCACGTGGCGGCCACATGGGTGGCCGGGTGCCGAGGTGGCACGGCCACGCAGACGGCCCGATCCATTCGCCGAGATGGATCCGATAGCCCGCAAAGGAGGCGGCGCGGCGGCACAGCGGCGCGCGGGGTCAAGAGGTCACCGGCGAGCCACGGCGGCGGACAACACGTGTGCGCACGGCGCAACGCGACGACGAGGAAGGGACGTGCTCGGGAACGACCGAGAGAGAGAGGAGGAAACAAGGGGAGAGAGGGATTGCTCACCGGTGGCCGAAGATAGGAGGCGACGCCGACGAGACGAATGTATGCGACGGATTTTGGGGAAAAGGGCGGTCGGGGACTATGAGGGCCGCGCACACGGCTATGGCGGCGGAGTAGAGTGGCGAGCGGGCGATGAATTGGGCAGCCGAAGACGAAAGGGGGCGACGGCTTCGGGGTTGCGGTGGATGCGACATTTTGGTGGCGATCCGCGGACGGAGAGTGATGGTCGGGGCTCGGCACGATGCGGCAAGCCGGCGATGCAAGCGAATTGCTCGGCGGCGGCTAAGGCGGCGATGGCGTGCGACCGGAGCGGTGGACGATGGCGACGATGGGGAAAACGGCGGAGGAGTGGCGCCGGCAGCGACGAAGCGGCGGACAGCACGTGTGCGCACGGCGCAACGCGACGACGGCGGGGATGTGGCAACTTGGGAAAAAGTGGAAATGGCGGAGGAGAACTTTGGGGTGCTTCTTATAGGCTCGCGAGGCGATGGGGAGGCTCGGAATGGCGGCGTAGTGGCGGTGAATTTCACGGGAAATGGGGAAACCGAGTGCGGAGAGAGGGCGGCTCGGCGCGTGCTCAGGTGGGGCGCGATGCCGACGCAGCGGCGGAGTGGGCAACCGACGCGGCGCGGGACGCGCGAGCATGCGTGGCAGTGGTTGCCGGCCGGGATAGCCGAAGGTAGGGAAGGGCGACATGTGGGCCCCAACCCCACATGTCGGCGGGAGAAGAAGCGGCGGGAAGCCGGGCAAGGAGGGAGGAAAACCGGACTTCGCGAGAGAGTAGGGGTCGGGCCAAGCGGATTGGGTGGATTGGAGGGAAAGGGAGCGGAACAGGTCGGCATGGGGAGAGAGGAGAGCGGTCGGGCCGCACGGGAGAAAAGGGTTTTGGGGCGAAAACGGCCCATAGACAAGTGAACAGATTTAAATTCGTTTTCTTTTATTTAATTGATTAACTGGACTTCGTAATATTAAAATTAGATATTAAGCTCCGAAAATTGACGGGAAAATCCTGAGAGAATTTTAAGGCGTCGGAAAATATTACAAAATATTTTCACCATGATTTTTAAAGAAAATTTTAATTCCTTTATTGATTTCACTTGATTAATTTTCTTTTACTTTTTATTCAATTTCTAAAAATACATTATTAAATAATTTTTAATCCCGAATGAAAATCGGGTGTGACACCCACTAGGAGGAGGCACGCGCGGCGAAGATGGGAGGGAGAATGGGCCGATGGGAGAGAGAGGGAGGTAGTGGGCCGACGGGAGAGAGGAGGGAGTGGGTCGGTGGCCCATGGCCTAAAAGAAAGAGAGAAAAAGGAAAAAAAGAAAAGAAAAAGAAATTTTCCTTTAGAAATTTAACTCCGATTAGCCTAATTCAATTTTTAAAATTGTTTTTCTTGTTTTGAAAATTTCCATAAAAATCTTGTTAATGTATTTTGACATGGGAAATTTTAGAAAAATCCCAACAAGCCTTTTCCAATTATTAAATGAATTCTATCCGTAGAGTTTCACATGTTTTTATTTCTTCGCCGATTTCTTTTGTACAATTTTGCGGGTGATTTTAAGCTATGGGAAAAAGCGGGGTGTGACATAAGTTCCGTCAACTTCGCTTGTATCGGCGTGGCTAGAACTTGTCGGTTAGGTTCGATATTCTACTCAAGTTGATGCAAATGTTGTCTATCAAATATATCGATCCTATCTTTAACTGCATCGCTGTTTAGAATCGTATGGCTTAGTTAGGACTTTCTCAGTTAGGTTTGATATTCTATCTAAGTTGATATTTCTCTAATTGTATTGTTGTTCTAGACAAATTTGTTATATCCATCATGTTTGTGTAGATCTATCGGTTATATAGGTTTTTTTCTTATTATCTTCAACCTTATATTGTTTGTCTTATGTCCGATATATTAGATTGCTACTAATAAGTTTAATTCTAGTAAGTCATAGTTTTTTATGCAATGTTTTGTCGGAGTTCTAGCCGATGAGTTATCTTGTTAATATTTTTAAGTGTTGTATCGGCTTATACTCAAACTCACATACTCACTAGTTAAATATCTCTTTATCAACTTTAATTTTATATTGTCTTAGTTTGGTCCGATCTATTAAGATTGTCTTTGATAAAGAATGGCTTGTTGACGATTATACATAATTTGATTCTAACCGATGATAGCATGAATCTTATTATTTATCTCGATTATTTAAATCTACATCAAACCTATAGCCGATTGATCATCTCCATTGACATCGGCTAATTGGTCGATTGGCTCATTGGTCTTATACGATATATTTATTTATCTTGTTAATTGCAGGATCAAACTAACCGACACGTCCTAAATCCAATTTAATAAGAGCTGTACTGGAGCTAAGCAACTCTCAGGGCTTCGTGTGTCATGATAAATCTCATGTCAACAGCTGGGCTACACTGGTTTTGGAGGTCGAGGTGTTACATTCGGTAAACAGTCTACCGGGGTTTTAGAGTTACCGCATCCGAATCCGTGTCCATATCAGACAATTTTTTATAAACCCATACCATATTTTGTTTCAGATGGATATAGCGCCGATCCATTTTCACTCCTTTTTTCGCTTCGTTTTCTACAATTAATATGTGTGTTTGGAAGTACTACTACTAAGATTTGCAATTTGTGTCATTGTTTTTTAAATACTTCGAAACTTCGAAGATATTCCAATTATTTCGGAAAATATACTATTGTAACTTGAAACTTCAGTACTTTTTCCAAGCACGTATAGAAGAGTAGTAGAAGACGTCTTCGCAAGAAGAGACAAACTTGTATACTTTGAGCAAACAAAAGGTGCCCTGAATTTTCAGCAAGCAATCAAGACTTCGTCCTGATAGCCCAAAAAGAGCCCATTAGTGAGGTGTAGATGAAGCCCAATACTACAAATGCTGAGCTAATATAATTCCGATGTCTGGTCCATATACATAGTGTCTCGTTTCATTCGTAGGCCCAATGCCAACTGCCAGCTTGCTCTTTCTTAATTGTGTCCTCTACATTTCAGTGCTCATTCTCTCGTAGCACATGCAACAGCATGGCTAAATAAATTCTATAATTATATTTTTAGTTATTTTTAAAAAAATTAATTCTTAATACAACATCTTTCATCCAACAGAATTCTTAAAATCTAGTTTCCTATAAATTTAAATTGCTTTGGGCCTAATTTTGGCGACGTTGTAGGATGCGACGACGGCGAGGATGCGGCGGCGGGGAGGATGCGGTGGCAGGAAGGGAAGGGAGGAGGAGGAGCGCGGTGGCGTCGGTACGAGGAGGTGACGGGACAGGCTACGGCGGTGGAGGATGCGGTGGCCGTGTACGAGGAGGGGTCGAAGAGGGGCGGCGGTGGTAGAGGAGACGGAGGACGAGCGGTGGCCGGCGCGTGATACCAAAAACGTGCGCGAGAGAGAAAGCGCAATACCGTGAAACCGATATTGGACGCCAAACTTAGTTAGCTATTTGTGAAGAAAAATAATGGGAAAGGGAACCAAATTTTTTTGAAAATGAGATAGGCAATTTATTAGAAGATAAATTTTATTTAAATTAGTTAAAAATAGAGATTTTAGAGGATATTGGGCAGCTATTGCATATTGCATATGCTCTTAGAGGGTTAATTGCTTTAAATAGTTGAAAACAATATGGTTACCGGTTTAAATGTAAATTGATACTCCGTTGTTTTATATTTTTTAAGATTTTATTGATCTTAAATTATTATTGGTTTAATTATAAGTTAAATTGTAACCATTTAACTTATCGAACGTATAAAATAGAGAGGGGGAGAGACATAAGAGAAAATGCCCTGTCGTATGTGACGGGGTTTCATACGGGAAGGGAGATGGAGTGGAAGGATTTGCCTTTTAGATTAATCAACGTTTAAAAATAACGGTAAAAATAATGGGTTTATCGATTTAAATAAAAATAAATAAACATATATTTTGCTTTTTATTAAAAATTTTAAGCGTTATGTGACAACTTAGAAACATTTATATGATATTTAAGGATTTTTAGTTTTAATATATAATAGATAGATTTTTCGTTAAGAGGTGTTAGATCTTTCAAATAAGTTTCAATAACTTAATAGATAAAGGTGAGTGGTTGATCCCAGTCCTAAATTTCTCTCATGACTTATTTGGTTGTGGAGAGTTTGAGAGAGAGGAGGAAATAGGAGTTAGGAGATCTGAGTATTTTAATCTTAGTTTGGTTGGTGGGTATGAAAATTTTGAAATGATAGGGATGGAGAATTAATTTATCCAACTTTCACTAACCCATCCTCAAGAGGGGTGGTAATTAAGTGAGAATTTTATTTTAAGTGGAAGATAAATATATCTCAACCGTTTATCATTAAGATATAATTTTTCACCTTTAAACCCACACACCAAACAAAGAGCATGAATTCCCTCCTAAACACCCTCTCTTGCAACCAAACAAGAGACCACACACCAAACAAAGAGCATGAATTCCCTCCTAAACACCCTCTCTTGCAACCAAACAAGAGATTAGGATTAAAAATCAAATTTCCATATTAATTCCCTTTATCAACTCTCATAGCTAATTTCCATGCCACTTCTCAATTGTTGCCAAACGAGCCATCAATCCTTTCCTAACCCTCTTTCAACTTTCCTTCCCCATTCATGTTTTCTCATCCCACATCTAAATGCCCCAAGATGAGAAACTTATGTTTACATTTTCACTAGTGCTATCGATCGGGTGATTATCTTTTAAAACCTAGTAACACGTATTAGTCACTGGATTAAAAATCTAAAAGTTGTGGCGTTGTTCTTTTTACCTTTAGACTTGCACTCTCACCTTTTATCTCCCGCCTTCAATAGCCACCGTAGTTCAATATTTCTGACAACAATAACGACTTCTTCAGTGATGGCATGACAAGAGATGGCAGACGGTAGAAGTCGAGAAAATATGTAGTGTAAATCATATATATATATATATATATCGAAAACTTAGAATTATTTTTGATAAAAAATAGATGCGTGGGATTTATCCACGTAATCAAAAGTAAAATTTTACTTTCAATAAAAATTTTACTCATAACTAAATCGAAGAGTAAAATTTTTACTAATGATATGAACAAATATCAATCATCTACTTTTTTATTCAACAATAGTTTTCAAGTTTTCATTACAGGTATGGTTTGTACTACGTATTTTTCGTAGAATTCAACGTCAAGGGATGTGTATGGTTGGGTGGTTGGGGGAGGGGAGACGGACAAGATGATGTTCCCACAATAGTACAGAATGCCTCATAGGTGCCGGTTGGAAAACCCCCTTAGGTGCCGGTTTTTCCAACCGGCACCTATTGGTTGGCACCAATGACTTTGGTCATTGGTGTCGGTTCTTCGACCGGCACCTATTCGGACAAATAAGTGTCGGTTCATGTAGAACCAACACCTATTTATCCTATACCTATACAGTACACCGGACCAAACACCATTCAATGAGGTGTTCCCAATCTTTTCTTATGGGCCCACTCCTTTAGCCGGACCCACCATATTTACCGGACCCACCATATTTTTTCACGCGGGTGCGGGCCCGCGAGATAGAGCTACAGGCACGAGCGAGCGATTCGGCGAGTGGTTCTACACGACAAGTGAGTGAGGCACGGACCTATTTAAGCTGGTGTTGCTCTGGTTCGACGAGCGGTATGGTACTTGTCGATGTCGTAGGTCGACAAGCAGGGATCCAGGGGACCCCTTTTTGGTTCGGCACGGGGAGCGATGTATCCTGACTCAAACTCGTATAAAAGATGAAATAATGCAGATGAGGCGGGAATTTATACAGGTTCGAGCCACCAGCGCGGTGTAACACCCTACTCCTGTGTGTATGCAATATATGGGGGAGGAAGCCAAGAACAATGAGAGTGTTCCTCTCCCTTAGACTTTGTGGTGGATGGGTGATTTCGCAGCTAGTTGGAGAGGCTTAATCTATTTCTCGAACGTGTACTCCTCTTCTTGAACCGGGACGGAACCCCTGTCTATATGAAGGAGCTGAACAAATGAACCCCTTTTATGAAGGACTTGGGTCTCCTTTTATAGAACAAGGGAACACCACGTGAGCCTACCCTTTTCTCTACTTCACTTCACGTGAGAGAGTGGTTTTTGCTTTGTCTTGTCGGAGAAGTCATTCCATTCCTACTCCTCCCCGTTCGCGCGTCATAGAAGGTGGAAAAGTGCGGTCATCGTGATGGCCATGCCGCCGACGTGATGATGGTTTGCCTACCCTCCGATGGGTCCCACCTCGGCGGCCCATTCCATAGGAGGTGCAGCGCCGTGCTTCTGCGCTCGCACTCTCTCCCACGCAGCCGCCCAGTGCATTAAATGCGACGAACGGGCGTGAGGGCGTGCGCGGAGTGGGTGCGCGGCCATACCGCGGTCTTAGTCAAGAACTTTTAGCCCCCTTTTGCCTCGTAATAGGCAAAAGGGGTGATGATGGGAGCAATGACGCCGCGCCTCACATCGCATTGAATGCGGCGGGCGCGCGCTCGGCTTTCCCCTATTTGAGCATTGAATGAGTTGGTTGGCGGAGTTGGGTTCGCCTCTCTCCGAGAGGTGCGGGATGGAGGGTGAGGAGTCCGGCGATCCCTGACTCTCGACTGTGGGTCCGGCGATCCCGGACCCTCCGACAGTGGAACGGGAGATCCCGGACCCCGTCGTTGGAAGTATGATGGCCTCGGGCAGCCTCAGGGCCGGCCCCGCCGGGGCGGCCACGTGGCCGCCCTTGGCCGAGACTTGCCTAGCCTTTCGGGGCATAACTCGGCGCTCCTTGATGGGCGGGGTGCCTTCCTTTTTCTTAAATGCCATGCCCGCGACATACCCCCGGGCCCATATCACCGACGCAGCCCCGGCGTTGACCGGGCCGAGTCGGGCTTGGGCGCGGTTAACTCCATTTCCTTGAGCGTGTGGGCCTGTGTATTTGGGTGTTTACGCTATGGCGAGTGGCCGATACGCGTCGACCGATGTCGCACCGGCCAAGCCTTTACTTAGGACGGGGCGAGTTTGTCCGGCCGCTCGCACGGGGCCCATTCAAACCGCCTAGCACTCTCCGTCCCGCGTAGTGCGCCTGGCGGGCGCGGAGCCCTGTGCGGCACGAAATCCGAATGGCGCGGGAATCCAAGGGGATGCGAAAATCGAAAGGGCGCGGAGATGAGGGGGCGCTTCGTGCGGTAGTGGGGCGAATTTAATGCCGTAGAATCCGTGGGGGCGGCGGCAGCTTATAAAATCAGATCCGCATGGAAGGGGACCGGTTTCTACGCTTTCCACTGCCATCTCCTCTCCTCGGCATTCGCCCTTCGTCTACCTAGCGCCTCCTGCTCCTTCCGCTTCCTTTCTTTCACCTTCTTTCCCCTTCTGTGCTTCCGCACCCACCCCCGCAATGGGCCGCGATTCACCTCTGGAGCCGGGGAGTGTGCTCCCCAAGTCTTTGGTGCGCACTGCGGAGGCTCGCAACCTCTTCAACAAATTCTTGCCGAACGGCACGCGCAGCGGTGGCGATATCCCGGAGGAGCGGCCTCCCCACAGGATGGTGTTCTTCGCCTCCTTCGCCATGGTCGGGCTGGTGCCGCCCTTCTCCCGCTTCTTCCTCGACGTCCCGGAGTTCTACGACCTTCGGCCGCACCACCTCACCCCAACGCCGTCTTCTACCTCGCCGTGTTCGCCCACACTGCGAGATGTTCGTAGGGGTGAGGCCTTCTCTCCACCTCTTCCAGCGGTTCTTCCGGTATGCCGGCGGCTCCCCGGCGGTGGGGTACGTGGCGATCCGGCCGCGAACGACCGGCGGTCGGAACTCCCTTCATCGACATCCACCCCGCTCCGGTGGGAGAACCGGAGGGCATTGCGGTTCTACACCGGCTTGGGTGACCACCCCCGCCTCTCCTTGCCGACGGGGATCCCAAGAAACGCAGGCGGGGCGCGCCACGAGCCGGAGGGAGCTGGACGGGGTGCTTGACCGGATCTGCTACCCTCCGGCGAGGGGGCTGTCCATCCACGCGGTCTTCCGCGACCTCTCGATGAGGCGCATAGCGCCGTTGCAGGAGAGGCCGCGCCCGCCCGCATGTACACGGGCCCCAACGATGACATGCGGACCTTCGCGTGCGCCGTCTTCGATCGGGACGAGAGGGACCTCCGACCCCGGTCCGCCGCGCCCGGCATCACGGAGATGGACTTGGCGCAGCCTCCCGCCCGGGTTGGTGCCGCCGTGTCGTGACTCCACGCGCCGGAGATCCCGCACTCTGCCGCAGTGGTGGGTGACGGTGTGGGTCCTCGTCGGCCGCGCCGAGGCTGCACCTGGGCCTGCTGCGAGGGCCATCCCGAGGGGCGGAGGCGGAGGCGACAACGACGACCCCGACGACCACATCCCGATTGGGCGGTTGAGCCGCCGAGGTCCGGCGAGGCGATCCGGGGCCCCGGATCCCAAAGGGAAGAGGAAGAGGCCGAGGAGGACCCCTCTCCTCCCCTTCTCCACCACGAGGCGGTGGAGCGAGCGCGCCGTGCCCCCGCAGCCGTGGGGGCTCGCAGCGGCGGGCCCATCCCCGGGGCCACTACGCCGAGGGCGTGCCGGCCGCAACGACGGCGACAACGACAGCGGAGGCCGGGCGCGTCCCAAAGTGAGTGCACCGCAATAAGCAGTCACAGAGGCCTGTGGCGCATCCCCGGCGAGCACACCGGCGGCGGGGTCCGTCCGCGGGACTCCTCGGCGGGACGCGGAGGGCGAGAGCCCGGCGAGTCCTCCGGCCGCCCCGCGAAGAAGAAGCGGGCTATCTCTGGGATCTCCGGGAGTTCAACTCCGCCCGCAGTACGCTTTGGCCGATGTGTGAATGCCTATCGTGGTCTTGCACTTTTGTCCCTGTTTTTTGATTTTTCATTGCGATTTTGTTTTGTTTTCAGCTGCGAGCACATGCATTTTCGCCCGAGGGTTGTCCCCAAGGGCGGTTCGCCCGCTCGGGCTCGGGAGGGCGCATAGGAGAGGTCCGGGCGCCCGAGCCCCCAAGGTCCGACGCCCCTTCGGGCTCGGTCCCGGATCCGGCGGATCCAGGAGGGGGCCCACCCGCGGCCGGGAGCGCCGACCGCCCATGAAGGGCGTGTCGTGGGTGAAGGGTTACGCGGAGGCTACGCTAGCCGAAAACAAAAACTTTTAACCGCGCAAACCAGAACACTTGCAAGTAAGGGCCGATAGATCGTTACCGATTGGAGAGTGCAGCGGAAACAACCAATCGTGGCTATCCGATCCGGAACCTGTGGCCGCCGATGATGCCGATTCCCGGGATGCCCGATTCACCAATCAGCCGATTCGCAGATGCCGCAGCCCGATCCGAGTCGTCCGATCGTGTTCCGCGCCGCTCCGATGCGCTCAACCGCAGCCGATTCCTCCACGGCCGATCAACACGCGCAACGTAGCAGCGCTCTACCGGTATCCACACGTTCGGGGACGTAACGCCGAACACCCGTGTGCTAGAACGCGATGCAAGGCTAGGGTTTGGCTCGAAAGTGGGAGGGTTTCCATGGAGTTTGATCTCGGCGACTTCGTTGCGGATTCGGTTTAAAGCGATCCAACCGATGTGTCGCAGCTCTCCACCCTCGTCCCTTTATATAGAGTTGGCCGATCGGGACTAGTGACCGATCAAGACTCTATTTCAAATCGGATCCTATCCGAATCTCATAGAGTCGGCCGCCCATACGTCGTAAGACCATAGGACTCTATCCGATCGGATCCCTATCCGATCGAGCCGTATCCGAGTCCAACTCGAGTATCTATTCTATCCCCTTAAGCGTGCGACCACAGTAGGTTCAGGTATACTCGGCCTCGGCTATAGTCTAACTTAGCCGATTGTCGGCTCGAGTCCAACTCACCGACCCGTCAACGCGGGCGCCTAGCAGCACATATTGACACCATAGTATACAAGAATAATATCGGCTCTGAACCTGTAATGTGTACACAAATCCCTTTGCCTTACGATACCAGTTAAGCTATAGACAAGATGTGTGTCATCCCTTCAATAGCTTAACCATTCACTCGAACCGTATTGATTATCCGTCCATTGATTGACTCCTCAATCAACATAGCATGGCCATGCATTTCCACAATCCATTACCTCGAGGGCCCAGAGATATCTCTCCAAAGGAGGGGCAAATTCCATCTTGATCACTCACATCACACTCCATGTTTCATAGCAAACCCGAAAACTACCTTTATAACTACCCAGTTACGGAATAGCGTTTGGTAGTCCCAAAGTAGGCTACTACACATGTTGGAATCCATGGTGATCTCAGGTCTAAGGACTTTGTACCAACACTACCTGAGACCAACTAATGGCACATTGATTCCTGTAGTGTCTCATGGTGGGTCTATCCAACAATGTGTTCTCTAACACATATGTCCATGTTTATTGATTTGGTATCTCCATACCCATGATCTATGGGACATGATCATCAATCAATAAACATGCCGATCTTAGAATCATATTTGTTCCAACAATATGACATATGATCAGGGATCGTTTAGAAATAGATTCATACATATCGAGTCTCATAAATAAGTCACGTATTTATTGATCAATACAAGATGTCTATTTCATGAAACTAAATAACACTTTATTCATAAATACATAAACATTGACGTGATATCCAACATTTCCATGTTGCCTCTAGGGTATATCACTAACAATCTCCCACTTGCACTAGAGTCAATCATGTAAGTATCTAATACCCATTGCTCTTGTGTGCGCCTCATGCTTCGGCTAAGGGAGAGGTTTTGTCAGCGGATCGACTATGTTGAGATCCGTGTGCACTTTGCATATCTTGACATCACCTCTGTCCACTATCTCGCGGATGAGATGATATCGCCGAAGTATGTGTTTGGACTTCTGATGTGACCTTGGCTCCTTGGCTTGCGCAATGGCTCCACTATTATCACAATAGAGAGACATTGGACCGCCGCACTAGTCATCACACCAAGCTCGAAACGAATTTGTTGATCCAAACAGCCTCCTTGCACTTCCAGAGCAAGCAGCAATGTACTCGGCCTCCGTTGTAGAATCAGCAAAAGTATCCCGCTTGGAACTCGCCCAGCTAATCGCGCCTCCGTTCGTGCAAAACACGAACCCATTGCGATCTATAATCATCCTTGTCTGTTTGGAAGCTAGCATCGGTGTAACCACTTACAACGAGCTCCTCTTCACCTCCATAGACTAGAAACATATCCTTAGTTCTTCTCAAGTACTTAAGGATATTCTTTACGGCAGTCCAAGTGATCTTCACTGGATCTCGACTGTATCTCGCTCGTAGCACTCAAAGCGTACGAGACATGCGGGCGTGTACAAAGCATGGCATACATGATGGATCCAATTGCCGAAGCATATGGAACCATACCCATCTTATTCCGCTCATCATGTGTCCGAGGACACCGATTCTTGCTAAGATTAATGCCATGTGACATGGGCAAGAAACCTTTCTTGGAATCATGCATGTTGAACCTTTTCAACACCTTGTCAATGTATGTACTTTGGCTTAATCCAATTAGCCTCTTGGATCTATCTCTATAGATCCGAATGCTAATATTTATGCTGCCTCTCCCTAAGTCTTTCATGGAAAAACTATTTTTCAATGAAGACTTGACGGATTCTAGCATAGGGATATCATTTCCAATCAACAATATGTCATCCACATATTAGATTAGAAATACAATTGCGCTCCCACCGACCTTTTTGTAAACACAGCCTCTTCTTCGTTTTTGATGAAACCAAACCCTTTGATTACTTCATCAAAACGAATATTCCAACTCCGAGATGCTTGCTTCAATCCATAAATGGATTTCTCGTAGCTTGCATATCTTTCCAGCGATTCTGGATCGATAAAACCCTAAGGTTGTATCATGTATACATACTCGCTTAGGTTTCCATTTAGGAAAGCCATTTTGACATCCATATGTCATATCTCATAATTGAAATATGCAGCAATCGCTAGGATAATCCGAATAGATTTAAGCATTGCGACGGGCGAGAAGGTTTCATCATAATCAACTCCTTGAATCTGTTTAAAACCTTTCGCCACCAATCGCGCCTTATAGATGTGAACATTTCCATCCATATCGGCCTTTTCTTAAAAACCCATTTACACTCAATGGTTTTGACACCATCAGTGGATCAACCAAGTTTCAAACTTGATTGTCGTACATGGATTCTATTTTGGATTTCATCGCTCCAAGCCACTTGTTGGAATCGGGTCCCACCATCGCTTCCTCATAGGTCTTAGGTTCATCGTTGTCCAACAACAATATATCACGTTGTTCCGCACTGTGTACTGTCAGTGCACGACGTGATCTTCGCACTCCGTGGGGTGGTGTATCTACAACCGGTGGCGCAACACTTTGCTCCTCCCTGTTGTGGTTCCGTGGTCGTTGAAACGTTTTTCGGTGTTTCTTGAACTTCTTCAAGATGCACCCTGCTCCCACTAACCCTTCTTGAAAGAAACTCTTTCTTCAAGAAGACACTGTTCGGGCGACAAACACTTTGCCTTGTTCCCGATTATAAAAGTAATATCCCTTAGTTTCCTTAGGATATCCCACAAAGAAGCACTTGTCGATTTGGATGTGAGCTTGTCGATTGTAAATGTTTTACATAAGCCTCACATCCCCAAATTTTGAGAAAAGACAAACTAGGGGTTGCCCCGTCCATATCTCATATGGTGTCTTTTCAACCGACTTAGATGGAACTCTATTTAGTGTGAGCGCCAATGTTTCAAGAGTATATCCTCGAAGGATAACGGAAGATCACTTTGGCTCATCATCGACCGCACCATGTCCAACAAGGTGCGATTTCTCCGTTCGGACACTCCGTTCCATTGTGGAGTTCTGGCGGAGTCAAGCGTGGAACAATTCCACAATCTTTCGATGATTACCAAACTCTTGGCTCAAGTATTCTCCTCCACGATCCGATCATAGAAACTTGATTGTTTTCCCTAAATGATTCTGTACTTCATTCTGGAATTCTTTGAACTTTTCAAAGGATTCGGACTTATGCCTCATTAAGTAGATATAACCATATCTACTAAAGTCATCGGTAAAGGTAATGAAGTACTGATAACCACCTCTGGCCGTTGAGCTCATTGGTCCACATACATCAGTATGTATGAGTGCCAACAAGTCACTTGCTCTCTCACTATGTCCCGTGAAAGGTGCCTTTGTCATCTTACCAAGTAAACAAGACTCACATGTCTCAAATGATTCAAATCAAAAGAGTGAAGCAATCCATCCTTATGGAGCTTCTCCATGCGTTTCTGATTTATTTGGCCTAAGCGACAATGCCAGATAAACGTGGGGTTTATATCATTAGAGAGTTGCCTTTCTGTATTAATGTTATAGATGGGAGACGCTTCAAGATTCAAAACATATAATCCATTCACCAATGGAGCATGAAAATAGAACATATCTCTAAGATATATTGAACAACCATTGTTCATTGATCTAAAATCATATCCTTCCGCTTGCAAACATGAAGCGGAAATAACGTTTTGACATAGTGTTGGAATACAATAACAATTATTCAATTCCAAAACTAATCCCGAAGGTAGATGAAGTGGTATCGTGCCGACAAAGAATCGTAGCAACGCTTGCTCCATTGCCGACGCGCAGGTTCACCTCGCCCCTTCTCAATCCTCTACTTCTTCTCATTCCCTGCAACGACTTGCAAATATGAGCTACTGATCCGGTATCAAATACCCAAGAGTCAGTAGGTGAAGTAGCAAGATTAATGTCTATAACATTAATACCGGCGAAGTCGTACTTTGCTTCTTTTTGAGATCCTCCATGTACTTCTAGCAGTTCCTCTTCCAAGTGGCCTGTCTCCTTGCAGTAGAAGCAAACGGCATCTGATGCCGCCGACCCCTTCTTGCCCTTCTTTGCATTAGAGGCACTCACGATCTCATCGGGAGTTAACTTCCTCTTGGTGCAAAGTTTCTTGACAGGTGGTTTGCGCTTAGCCTTCTGCATCATCATCACATGATGACCATTCTTTCGGATACTCTCCTCACTGCCTGTCTTTAGCATCCCATGCAATTCAACCAAGGTTCTATCCATATTGTTCATGTGATAATTCAATATGAATGGCTCGAAGCTCGGAGGGAGCGACGGAGAATCACATCGTAGCCAACTCTTGGCTAAGGGGAAAACCTAGTTTTTCCAGACTCTCAATGTAGCCAATCATCTTTATCACATGCGGACTGACGGGATTCCCCTCAACAAGCCTGCACGCAAACAAGGACTTTGAGGTGTTGAACCTCTCGGCCCGAGCTTGGTTCTCAAACATGTCACGCAGTCCCTGAATAATAGTGTGAGCATCGCTGCTCTCATATTGCTTCGAAGCTCGGGGACATTGTAGCAAGCATGAGACAGCTTATGTCTAGGGCATCATTAGTGTGCTTCTCGTAAGCTCTCCGTGCAGTTGCAGTGGCATTATTTGGCAAATCCTCAGGATAGGGTACTTCAAGAATGTACTCCTTACGCTCTTGCTTGAGAACAATTCTCAAGTTGCGATACCAATCCATAAAGTTTGTTCCATTTAATTTTTCCTTTTCGAGAATAGATCGCAAATTAAAGGTAGGGTGTAGTATTAGCCGCCATTTATTCTACAAAGAAAAAGCAAAGTTTAGCACAATGTTTATGCTATGTCTATTGTTAAACAATTTAACATTAGACTCCCATTACGTATTTTCCACCTTCCCTCTAGGTTACGTATTGGGTCAAGATCCACATGTTAATTAATTTTCTAGTGAGCTTTTGCATCACTGCTAGAAAATTAGTAACATCGGTAAGCAACACCTTGCTAATCACATCTCTATGTGACTCTTGTTGTTGGTGTGGCATCTCCATGCCCCGGCGCCAACCTATGCCCCAAGGCCCAAAACTTTTTGATAGCCTTGTTAAGTAAACCAAATGCTCCTGCATGTATATGTCCGACATATACCCCTCGTGTTATGATAGAGAATGGCACTCTGCTTTGGCACCCACCATTGACGAGCATAACGGTGACGGGTGCAACATTTGGAAGGGCACCATTACTACTTAATATTGTGAGGGATGCTATCCTATCAAACAAACATATCACATATGAAAGCAAGTAGAATAGCATAAAATAGTATAGCCCCTTCACATGGTGATCTCTATCTCCATGTCGGTGTAGAGTATCTCCATCTTCATCACCGTTCTTTCGAGTGCCGAATGCTTGATATCTTCAAACTAAGCTACTACTATAGAAGCTCTAATTGAAGATTACATCGACTCGCAGGTCGTGAAAGAATATTACAAGCATTGCACGTATGAAAGAATATTACAGGGATTGCACATATGAAAGAATATTACATGCATCACATGCATCTCATACATACAATAGGGTCATACCATCTCAAAGCATTCTCTGCAAAAACAAGTTAGGCGTAGAAACGTTTTATACCTATCGCAGAGATACGCCGAGACGACCTATAAGGGTACGCACACCGCGGTCCCGCTAGCCGGTTAGCGGGCTTCCGGGCAGCGCCCGGAACACCACACGAAATTCATAGATCCAATCTATGAAATCGCTTATGGAAACCATGTCGGCATAATCATATTATGTCGTCCCGATACACTATCAAGGGAGATGGTTTGCGTAGGCGTGAGGCAGCAAACAAGATCGGACTACGAGATAGCTTCGGCATAATCACATTATACCGTTCCGATACACTATCAAGGAACGCTATCTCGAACCCAACTCAAACCGAGTTATATGGAAATTGCTTCGACGTAATCACATTACGTCGTTCCGATACACTATCAAGGAACGCAATTACCATTAACTCTCCTCAACAGATCCCGTAAAACCAATTGATCTAATCAACCCATGGCAAAACTTGTTCCAGATCCAATCTAAAACCCGAACTAAGCAAGATTAGCTATGATACCACTGAAGGGTTACGCGGAGGCTACACTAGCCGAAAACAAAAACTTTTAACCGTGTAAACCAGAACACTTGCAAGTAAGGGCCGATAGATCGTTACCGATTGGAGAGTGCAGGAAACAGCCAATCGTGGCTATCCGATCTCGGAACCGTGATGGCCGATGACATCGATTCCGAGGACAGCCGATTCACCAATCAGCCATCCGCAGATGCCGCATGCCGATCCGAGTCGTCCGGACCGTGTTCTCGCGCTCGCTCCGATGCGCTCAACCGCAGCCCGATTCCTCCACAGCCGATCAACGCCGCGCAACGTAGCGGCGCGCTCTACCGGTATCCACACGTTCGGGATAGAACACCGAATACCCGTGTGCTAGCACGCGATGCAAGGCTAGGGTTTGGCTCGAAAGGGAGGGTTTCCGTGGAGTTTGATCTCGACGACTTCGTTGCGGATTCGGTTTAAAGCGATCCAACCGATGTGTCGCAGCTCTCCACCTCTCGCCCTTTATATAGAGTTGGCCGACTGGGACTAGTGACCGATCAAGACTCTATTTCAAATCGGATCCTATCCGAATCTCATAGAGTCGGCCGCCCATACGTCGTAAGACCATAGGACTCTCTATCCGATCGGATCCCTATCCGATCGAGCCGTATCCGAGTCCAACTCGAGTATCTATTCTATCCCCTTAAGCGTGCGACCCGTAGGTTCAGGTATACTCGGCCTCGGCTATAGTCTAACTTAGCCGATTGTCGGCTCGAGTCCAACTCAGCCGACCGTCACCGCGGCGCCTAGCAGCACATATTGACACCATAGTATACAAGAATAATATCGGCTCAACCTGTAATGTGTACACAAATCCCTTTGCCTTACGATACCGCTTAAGCTATAGACAAGATGTGTGCCATCCCTTCAATAGCTTAACCATTCACTCGAACCGTATTGGATTATCTGTCTGTTGATTGACTCCTCAATCAACATAGCATGGCCATGCATTTCCACAATCCATTACCTCGAGGCCCGAGATATCTCCCAAAGGAGGGGCAAATTCCATCTTGATCACTCACATCCCACTCCATGTTTCATAGCAAACCCGAAAACTACCTTTATAACTACCCGATTACGGAATAGCGTTTGGTAGTCCCAAAGTAGGCTACTACACATGTTGGAATCCATGGTGATCTCAGGTCTAAGGACTTTGTACCAACACTACCTGAGACCAACTAATGGCACATTGATTCCTGTAGTGTCTCATGGTGGGTCTATCCAACAATGTGTTCTCTAACACATTTGTCCATGTTTATTGATTTGGTATCTCCATACCCATGATCTATGAGACATGATCATCAATCAATAAACATGCCGATCTTCGAATCATATTTGTTCCAACAATATGACATATGATCGGGATCGTTTAGAAATAGATTCATACATAAAGAGTCTCATAAATAAGTCACGTACTTATTGATCAATACAAGATGTCTATTTCATGGAACTAAATAACACTTTATTCATAAATACATAAACATTGACGTGATATCAAACATCTCCATGTTGCCTCTAGGGCATATCACTAACCGGGTGGCA